>SKCR01010039.1:0-22822 GCA_019454045.1 Zanthoxylum bungeanum
GTCAGAACCGCTATTTTTGGAACTTTCTACTCATCTACAATTAAACTACAAATTTTCTCGGAATACTCAAATCCTCACCGACTCTACGGTCTAAGTTCCATTACTCTAATATGTCTTCCTATATCATTCTGAACTAACTAGATACCTTAGATTCTCACTTTACGCGTTTGCGGTAAAACTTGCGGAAAAGTTTCCGCAAACGCTACGGAAGGGCCTCAAACCCTCCGAACTAAACCAAAATTACCTAATTACCCTCGCAATACCATATTTACATCATAATTATGTTTACGAAGATCTACGCTCAATCGCGCGAGAAACTCCGTTTTACCGGAAACTCACTAATTCTACCGGATCGATCAAATCTAATTTGTTACCCCTCGAATTCTACCACAATTATCGTTTTAACATATTAAATCATATTCAAATCATTTCATGCTAAATCGCTAAACTACGGAACTACTAGAAACATCCGAAAATAAAGCTGTAAACTTTAAAATGACAAATTCTAAACGGAGAGTCGTACCGAAATTCCGAGGCCATATTCGGACTCCCCTCGGCCATACGAACGCGCTGGTGCGATCGGAATTCCGATCGAAGTTACTGTTCACGTTGGGTTACTATTCATCTGCGACTTCTCTCCTTGTTTCGTGTGCAACTGGTCGTTGTTCGGTGAAATCGACTCCGCATACTCGTAGTACTCGTCGAGGGCTTCGATTCGATAGGTGGCTCGGACCGTGAAACGAACCGACGAGCCGGATCCACGAAACCCATCTCACGTTTGTTTTTCCTCTCGTCGTCGCTGTTATTGGCGTCGTCGCCGGCCACCATGGTGTGCGTCATGATTAGGCGGTCCGATCGGCACCGGTGCGCCGGCCTGTGGTGGTCGGAGTTGCTGTCGGCGACCGCTTCTTCTCCAAGGGCGTGTGGGGTGCGGGTGAAGGAGATGGAGAAGGTTTGCCACATTTTCAATTTTTGAAAACCTTAAGGCTTTATATACTAGCTGGGAAAATATCAAATAAGTCCCCGCGAATTTGCTGTTTAGCCCCTATCATGGAACTTTATGGAATTTCGCATTTTCGGAGCCGTTCTGATGTGATTCTCGAAAAGTGCTAAACACAAAAGTTGCTCGTCTCAGAAAAACGAGTCTGATGGTTCAAGAACCAACTTGATCGGAGTTTGTTTGCTCTCTTTGTGACCAAAACCGCAAACTTTACGCGTTTCACAAAAATCGCGTATCTGGCTTTTGATCCCACGCGTTTTCCAACGCGACGAATATTCATAATAAATTATTCCAACCTATATAACATCAATTGAACTCTTATTCTTCATTATCATCAGGCTCTGAGACTATAACATCGGTCCGGGAATCTTCTGGAATAGTCCTGAAAATCTGGGATGTTACACTATAGGTATAATCTCGTCGACGATTCTATTATCAATCTCTTAATAACACTTAGAACTCACTTCTAAAGTGTTCCACGGGCCCATGGATTTAATAGATTGCTAATTCCATAATGGATACCTATGCTCTCTACACAGAACTAATGGATCCTATCTTGATACGCATAAGATATCTTGAGGATAAGTCCACACCCAACAAACAGGCGGAGGTCTGATCCTAATAGATCGGTGACGTGACTGTAAGTGTTCCTAGAACATGCCAAGATCGTCTTAGAGTGATTTGTGTGTGAATAAAATCAAAAGAGTGCGGAAAATACTCACATTGATCGGATGAGTTAAATTTTTTTTATGCATTTCCGTGGAAGCTCCAAGCTTTCTTGAGTGTTTCCAACACTTTGGTGGGTTTCCCTATCACCTTGATCCACTCCTTTAAGTGCTAGCTTGAACAAAAAGAAAGAAAATTTTTCCCCTCTAAGGTTCATGGTTCACGGTTTGAGAGAGAAAAGGGAATAGTGTTTTTGCATTTTAATTTCACTTGCGAATTAATTCTAAAATAATTCATTCGCTTGAATTAAAATCAATTTTAATTTCACATTGAAATCTAATTTCAATTAATATATTGATATATTATTTTAGCCCAATTAATCAAATTAAATAGAAAAATCCAATTTAACTATTAAATTTATTTTTCCGATTGATTCCAAATTAATCGCGTTCTTTCTTCTCGAAGAATTTAATCCCAGATAAATTATCGTCGCAATTAATCCTAGATTAATTCTTTCTCTTTTAATTAATCCCAGATTAATTTATTACTGTAATTAATCCCAGATTAATTTTCTCTTTCATAATTAATCCCATATTATTTTTCTATCCGAGTCAAATCTCAACGGTGAATCTTCAGGAAGAGACCCAAGAGATCCCTTGATATGTTGGCAGTAAATACGGTCATCGGACTATCCGAATACGTGTTACCCATTACCACGTTCTTACCGATTTACAAGACATGGTTGGCTTCTAACAAAGCACCGTGCCTACCCAATTCTCCAAAAATATTAATTAAAGGAATATGTAATCTTTGTCAGTCATAGTATACGTAGTATTGCGTATTACGATCCAGTATCAGAATATTGACCAGCGTAAACACACGCGTATAACGCAAGCACACGTATCATTCAAGTAGTATAAAAATATCGATCCCATGAGGACTTGATTGCTTTTGGTTAATTCCTACTGTTGTTATTAATTGTTTATACTATTTATTTACAAATATCTAATTATAGGGAGAAGGGAATTGATTGCTTTTGGTTGGTGGAATGTGATATTGCAAAATAAAATAAAAACATACTCAAAAGAAAATACTAAGGAAAATAAAAGAAAAGACTCAAAGGTCTAGGGTCGTGACTCCACAGAATATTATTATAAAGATGAATTGATTCTCTTATCTATGTGTAATAAATCAGATTGTTAACCTGGAACACAAAAATATGCAGAAGCCTTTGTCGATGGTCAGACGCAAATACCCAGTATAACCTAATTGAACCATATGTCTATGTCAACCAAATTACATGGATTCATTAAGATCAAGTTCCAATTATGGCTACCCCCGGCCGACAGGTATATTTCTATCCTGTAAGGAAATCTATTAAAGGGTTATCTATCCTCAAGGAAGATCGTGGCTATTGAATCTAAGGCTGAAACTTAAAATCCCTATGTCTAGTTCATTTTAAGTTTACCAAATCAATCTTATTAATGGCCAGTTAACAAGAAGCATTAAGCTTACGACTCAATAAACAATCTAAAGAATTACTCATAAAAATAAAATCAATTATTAAGTGTGGATATTGTGTTTCATCACTTCCATAGAATAAAATAAAATGCTGGTGTTAGAGGATCCACATTTAATATTTCTTATCTAGGAATCTCACTTATTATAATATATAAATTATTTTATATTCTGCTTTCTCAGGAATTAATAATGTTAAACATTTAAAACCTGCCATTTAGGCGGTAATCCATTTAGTCCAACTACACTAGCCATATAGGCGGTAAAGTAATTTATATTTAACCTGGCCATATAGGCAGTAATAAAGTCTTACATTAATTAATCCGGTTAAATTATAATTTATAAATTATAATTAAGTGAGATTTACCTAGATAATTATATTAAAGGTTTCACCATTTACCGCATCAGAAATTTAACTACAAAACATAAAAGAAAATAGAAGAAGAAGAAGAACTATTAGTATTAATGAAAATTAAAATACATAATTAAAAATATTATTTATATATACAAAACTAGATGCAATCCTCTAAAAACAGGGAAAAGCTCCCAAGGAAAGCACAAGAGAAATGAATGTTAAAGGCCTCAATTTATAGGCAAATTCTGCGTCTGGCGTCGCGACGCTGGCTCTGTTGACTTGGTCCACGCGGCTTGACTTGTTGACTATTGACGCGTATTTCATCGGCCCAATAGGATTTTGACAAGTGGCACGTGGTAAGATTCGGTCCAATGGCATCTTGACATATGGCAGAAGATGATTCACAGATGATTCGGTCCATTCAGAAGGTGACACGTGTCACGCGGAGTGTCGGCACCATAGAATCACGACACGTGTCCAGGCGCATTTTAGCATGATCGATTCTGATGAAGACACGTGTCAGGGTGCACGTTAGCATGATCGCCCTATGTTAGCATCCGACGTATTTTAGTAAATTTCTTCTAACTGGTCCACGTGTCCAGCACAAGTTAGCAGGCGGCGCACGTTAGACGCCACGACACAGAAGGCTTGCGCGTCGCGATGTTGCCAAATTACAAAAATGTTGTTTTCGTTCTTTTTCACTGTTTTGGCCCCAAATTGCTTCCAATGCATTCCAAACTTTATTTATCTACAAATAACAATAAAACACATCAAAATGTTGACAAAACCCGAGAAACTATACAAAATATTATGTTAAATGAGTGGGAAATAGTGATATAATTACCACTCATCAAATGTCACATGCTAGATCTGGGGCTGGAATTGTGTCTACCCCGTACGAAGCATATATCGGATCTCTGGTAACTAGTCTCTATAATCGGATAATCATTACCTTGTCATATTATCTCGATAGCTGCAGCATACAAGAATACCAGTTCTGTATCCAACGTGATCATCATCTCCATATGACTGAAGAGATACTTCCATTTTGACATCACACCCAATACACTACGATTCTCAATATACTCAGAAGAGGCGTATACAGAACCTGTTAAAGCCCCGGACGACCAAAACCAAAGTATACTGATTGTCGCAAGTATTAGTGTTGCAAGTCTCAGGTTAAGACCAAATACACCTACTCTGATTCGGATTCCCATAGACATATAGTCATACTACTAATGGGATTCCGATGGGTCTATTCAGAGCGAAGCTTTTTCCGTACCATCGGTAAACAGAACCTCCTATCACACTTGCATGAGTATCCAATAACCAAATATATGAGAACTATGATGTTAGGCTTCCATAACATGCACAAGTGTAATAATAGCCTATTACGCATTATCGATGTCCAGTCTCGATAATACTACGACTAGGGATATTTAATTATTAAACCTTAAGTGGATTAATATTGTCTCATATCTTATTAATCTGGTACTAATCATATGGACTTTTATCATTTATATATCCCGGTAATCCAATTACAAATGATAAAAGAGAAATTTTCTTTGTCACATAGTTAATTTGTATAATAACACCATATTCTGTACAAATAGTGATGCTATGGGTCATAATTATCCTACAATCTCCCACTTGGCCTATAGCCAATCACTCAAGTGTCTAACACCTGACTATGTACGGGTTGCTCAAATTTTTGCTAAGAAACAGCTTTCGTCAGCGGATTTCCAATGTTATCATCTGATGTGTTTTATTCGATCATCACATCACCACGATGTATGATCTGACGAATCAGATGAAATAGTCGAAGTATATACTTGGATCATTGATGAGACTGCGGTTCCTTAGCCTGTGCTGTAGCCTAGCTCAGATGCTAACAAAACTACTCCTAATCTAATTATGAATATTATATAGATCCAAAATGCTTCTTTTGCTGCCTCAGCTGTAGCAATGTTCCGCTTTTGTTATTTATTCAAAAACAGTATCTTGCTTGGAAAATTTCAAGCTCACTGTTCCGTTATTCAAACTATATATATACCCTTATTGCGACTTAAAGCCGTCTTTCTCGGTTTGAAAACTTACAGCGGTGAACCTAGTCACCTCAAGTTCTCATTTCCCCATATTCCCAAAAAGCATCCTTAGTTCGTCCAAGATACTCAAGGATGTTCTTGGCATCAATCCAGTGACCATCACCTGGATTAGCCTTATTGCATCTGCATATGCTCAAAGCATATGAGACATCAGGTCATATGCATTTAAAAAACGTACGAACTCTGGGAGGGTTGTCAGCAGATTTCTAGATCTATCATAGTAGATCTTTTTTCTTAGAATAAAGCCTGTTTCTCCCAGGTATTCTATGGAGAATTTTAATGAAAGCCAAGCTTTCACTGATTATATTATGGGAATGTTATTACTAAGAAGCAATACATCATCAACTTATAGGACATTTATTGTCAGTGCGCTCCCACTAACCTTCTTATATACATAATAATCATATTCATTTCGAATGAAATCATATACCATTATGATCTCATCAAAACGAAGGTTCCAAGAACACAATGTTTGCTTCAATCCATAAATGGATCGATTTAACTTGCAAACCTTGTTTGCATGTTTTGGCACGACAAACCGTCAGGATGTTGTAAACATCCTCCAAAAATGTTTCCGTGATGGAATGCGGTTTTGACGTCCATATGCCATATTTCATAAAAGAAATATCTAGCATTAGCAAACATTATCCAAATGGATTTAATCATGGCAACAAGTGAAAAAGTTTCATCTTTATCAACACAATGTTGATGACGATACCCTTTCGCTACAATCTTAGCTATGTACATTTATATATTGCCATCCATGTATGTCTTCCTTGAAGACACATTTAAAACCAATAGGCATAATGCCTTCAGGTATATTAACCAGTTTCCAAACATAGTTGGTACACATGAAATCCATTTCAGACTTCATGGCTCTTTGCCACAAAAGAAGTCGATACCTTGTATTACTTCATCATACGTAGCCGGTTCGTCTTCCTCAATAAGATTAATATCTACATGAGGTGAGATCAGAAACCCATATCTCTTAGGTTATTTTCTGACTCTCTCTGACCTACGCGATTTTTGTGTATTCGAAGATTATTGGTACAATTTCATCCATGATGAACTGTTGGTGTTCCGTGAGGACTCGGTGGCTGGAACAATATTACTCTGATTTTCATCGAGTTTTACTTTCCTCCCACTTATCACTGCATATAGGAATTCCTCTTAGGAAAATCGCATAGAGAGCAACAATTACATTGTTCTCTTGTGAGTTGTATAAGTACTATACTTTGGTTTCCCTAGGACAACCTATAAATAGGCATTTGTCCGATTTGGGTTCTAGTTTGGTATCATCCAAAAATATGCCCAGCATTCCCAAATCTTCAGGATTGAGAAACCCAGTTTCTTTCCTGTTCATATCTAATATGAAGTCTGGCTAACAGATTTTCATGGAACCTTATTCAAAATAAGTATTCCACTATTTAATGCGTATCCCCAGAAGGAAATTGGTAGCACAGAGCGACTCATCATTAACCTTACCATATCCAACAAAGTTCGGTTTCTCTGTTTGGACACACCGTTAAATTGAGGTGTCCCGGGAGGAGTCCACTGTGAAAGAATACCATACTCTTTCAAGTAATCTTGAAACTCATATGTTCAATTATTTTACACTATGGTCCGACCGTAATGTTTTTAATACTTTTACCGGTCTGTTTTCTTACTTCGTGTCGAAACTGTAAAAGTTTCTTACTTGTGTTCCATAAGATACACATAACCGTAACGCGATGCCACATCTGTAAAGGTTACGAAGTATTCATATTCATCTCTAGCCTAACTAGACATGGGCCCACTTACGTCACTATGAACGAGAGCTAACAGATCGATTGCACTTGCACTTTTACCTAGTAAAAGGTGTTCTAGGTACTTTGTCTAATAAACTAGATTCATTGACATCATATGAATTATAATCAAATCCGTCATAGTATCCACTCTTCGAAAGTATGGATATACGAATCTTGTTAATATGTACCACACAACAATGCCACTTTTAAGTCTCAACAGATTTATAAAGTTTGAGCTTTTGTTTGTCATATTATATGTTTGAGATTCATTTATATTCTAAACATAAATATTGTCATTCACATCTAATGTGCTTATCTAAATATCATCTTTATAAACAAAACACTTAGTGTTCTAGAATATAAAGGTATACCCGCAACGTGTTTAACTAGATACAGAGATAATGTTCCTAGTCAAACTAGATACATTATAACAGGCTCCTAATTTAAGTACATGCCCAAAGGGTAGTTCCAAATTTAGGTTTCTACAGCCAAAACAGTGACTCTCATCCCGTTTCCAACTCATAGGCTGATCTCATCTGAATCCAGTCTCCTGTTAATCAGCAGATTGATGAGTAGTAAATCTATCACTATTTCCCACTCATTTATCCTAATATTTTGTATAGTTTCTTGAGTTTTGTGAATATTTTGATGTGTTTTGTGTTATTTTGTAGATAAATAAATTTTCAGGACATTGTGGAGGTGATTTGGAGCAAACTGTGAAAATTGGCAAAAAGGGCAATTTTGATAATTTACCGCGTCGCGACGCCAGGACCTTCAGAGTCGCGACACCTAACGTGCACCGGAGTCTGCTAACGTGCACCGGGTCAACGGGTCAGAATTTGAGAAGTTTGACTTTGCTAACATGCGTCGTGCCACGTGTCACCATCACAACCGATCCGCTAACATGCGTCGTGCCACATGTCATCATCCTACGGTGCCGACACTCACAATTGCCATGTGTGCCACGTGTCATCCTATGTCATTAGCCACGTCATCGGTCAACAAGTCAACCTTGCCACGGGATATGCCACATCATCATCCACGTCAGAAGGTCAACCGAGTCAACATGCCATGTCATCATCAGCCAATCAAGCCTTGACGTGTCGCAATCCTATAGTGCCGACAATTGATCTCAGCCGCCTTGCCACGTTAGTGCCACGTCATCGCCACGTCAGTATAATAATTGAGCTCTTAGCCACCTCGCTGAGACCCTTGGCGTCGCGACGCTGGAAGCTTACCCGCGCCTATAAATTGAGCTCGAGATTTCAGTTTTTGTTGTACCATTCTCTCTCACTTCTTTGATGTAATTAGGGAGTTCTTCTCTCTCTAAGTTTCTTTTAATTTAATTTTGTAATTTTTAATTACGTTCTATAATAATAATAATAATTTACTTTCTTGTTTTACAGTCTTTTACTATGAGGAGGTAACTTCCCTATGCTAGGGTGAAAGGTAATTATTTTGCTATTGCTATTTAGATTAATCTCCCTTAAATATAATATATTCACTATTTAAAATATTGACTTAATAAGGGATACCGCTATATTGGTCGGTTGGTAATTCATTTTAATCTGGTTTAAACCTGACTAATAAGGATACCGCCAGATTGGTCGGTTGGTAATTTAATTTTGGTTCTGCCTAATGGCTGGTTGGACTTAATTGACTAATCAAGGATACCGCCAGATTGGTCGGTTGGTAATATTATCACAAGTTTATATATTATTTTTGGGAGATATCTAAATTAGTAGTAGCAGAAATAATTATTTTTTACCTTAGCATTTTTATTTTATTTTACTTTTAAGCTTTTATTTTACGCAATTACTTTTCAACACTTTTATTTTATGGCTTTTACTTTTAAGTTTTTACTAGCCCTAGCTATGTGTCATAACTAAGTTAGTAATCTAGGATTGTGATGAAATCCAATATCACCGGTCTATAATGGTTAAATTAAAATTTGGGTAATATAAAGATTTATTTATTGAGTCTTAATCTTAATGCTTTTTATTAATTGGCCACTAATAAAATTGATAAGGTAAACTTAAAATGAAATAGACATAGGGATTTTAGGTTTAAGACCTCAGACTCAATAGCCCACGATCTTCCTTGAGGATAAATAACCCTTTAATAGATTTCCTTACATGATAGGAATATACCTGTCGGGCGGGGGTAGCCATAATTGGAACTTAATCTTAATGAATCCAGATAATTTGGTTGACATAGACATATGGTTCAATTAGGTTAAACTGGATATTTGTAGTTGACCATCGGAAGAGGCTTTTACATAATTTAGTGTTCCAGGTTAATAAATCAATATTTTATCCAATTATAAGATAACAACTTCATCTTTAAATAATATTGGAATAAATCACAACCCTAGATAGTTTTTAATATTGAATTTTCTCAAAATATCCTTTCGAACAATTTTATTTACTTGTCTTTAAATTTAGAATCGTTGCCATTTCAAATCAATCAAACAACCTGTTAGATACTTGTAATCATTTGACCTCATAAAAAATTAATAGATAAGGTTTTAAGTCCTCGTGGGATCGATACTTTTTATACTACTTGAACGATACGTGCGTTTGCGTTATACGCGTGTGTGTAAGCACCAGTCAAGTTTTTGGCGCCGTTGCCGGGACTTAGTTATCTTTTACTATTATTTTAGGGGTTAGATACCTTTACTTGTATCTAATTTCTTTTTAGTTATTATTTCTGTTTTATTATGTTTCAGGTTTTCAGAAACTACATGAGACGAACCAGAAGCTTTGAACTCCGACCGCTTGACCCAGAAATTGAAAGAACCATCAGACAGTTGAGAAGGGAAAGGCGAGAAGGCCAAGAAGCTTTAGTCAACATGGAACCTGAACCTTTGTAGGTTGCACCACCAATTCCCATTCGAGACAGAACCATTCCGGTGGTAGATGGCCTCATTTCCTGTATTGTACTTCCTCTCTTACCAGCAAATGCGGGTGACATCAAAAATTGCATTCAGATGATTCAGCAGACAGTTCAGTTTGGAGGAAATGCAACTGAAAATCCTAATGCTCACATTAGCAACTTCCTGGAAGTTTGCGGCACTTTCAATTACAACCGAGTATCAGAGGAAGCAATGAGACTGCGGGTTTTTCCATACTCCTTGAAAGACAGAGCAAAAGCATGGCTACATTCACTACCAGCTGGATCCATTACAACTTGGAACGCTCTAGCCACAAAATTCCTTGCAAAATACTTTCCACCAGCCAGAACTGCAAAGTTGAGGAATGACATCACACCCTTTATGCAGCAAGATTCAGAATCCCTGTACGAAGCTTGGGAAAGGTACAAAGATTTGCTCCGGAAATGTCCTCACCATGAGATTCCAAAATGACTTCAAGTCCAAACTTTCTATAATGGACTTTCTGGACTGATGAGAACCACAATCGATGCTGCTGCTGGAGGAGCTTTAATGGCAAAAGGAGAAGATCAAGCCTGGGACCTAATCGAAGAAATGGCTAACAACAATTCCTTATGGCCAACAGAAAGGAGCATAATTCAAAGAATTGCAGGAATCTATGAAGTTGGAGCCAATACAGCAGTCAGTGCCAAGCTGGATCAGATATGCAAATTTATGGAGACTCTCAACACTCAAAGCACCACTGGATCCACAAGTTCACCATATGGAGGAGCACCAGAACCAAACCAACTTGAAGAAACGGTGAATTATGTCAACAATTTCAACAGACAGGGGAACAATCAATATTCCAACACCTACAACCCAGGGTGGAGGAATCATCCTAATTTTTCATGGAGCAACAATTCAGGGCAAAAGAACTATCCACCACCTGGATTCCAGCAACATAATAAAGGACAGGAGCAGACAAATGAACCAGTGATGGCAGAGATGTTAGCTCAATTAAAAAGATATGAAGCTATGATTTAGAGCCAATCAGCTTCCATCAAAGCACTAGAGAATCAAATCGGACAACTGTCCAATGCTCAGAGTTACAGACCACCAGGTAATCTTCCCAGCACCACAGAACCCAATCCAAGGAACCGAGGGAAGGAGTAATGTCAAGCCATTAATTTGAAAAGCGGTACTGAAATCAACAAAGATGTTGGAATTCAGATGTCCCAAGAAGAAGTTCCAAAAGAAGCCGAGAAACAGATGGAGGAAAAAGAAGCAAATGAAAAAGAAGCAAAGGAAAAAGAAAAGAACAGATCACTCCACCACCACCTTTTCCTCACCGTCTTCATAAAAACAAACTAGACAAACAGTTTGCTCGTTTCTTGGAGATTTTCAAAAAGCTGCACATTAACATACCTTTTGCAGAAGCCTTGGAACAAATGCCCAGCTATGTAAAATTCATGAAAGACATTCTTTCACGAAACCGAAGATTGGGAGATTACAAGACAATAGCTTTGACAGAAGAATGCAGCGCCATCATTCAGAGGAAGCTTCCCCCAAAGTTGAAAGATCCTGGCAGTTTCACTGTACCTTGCACCATTGGAGAACATTACATCGGTAAGGCTTTATGTGATTTAGGTGCTAGTGTTAACTTAATGCCTTTTTCTATTTACAGGAAACTGCAAATTGGAGAAGCAATGCCTACCTCGGTATCTTTGCAACTTGCTGATCGAACGCTAGCATTTCCAAGAGGAGTCGTTGAAAATGTGCTTGTCAAAGTTGACAAACTCATCCTTCCAGCAGACTTCATCATCCTTGACATGGAAGAAGACAAAGAAGTACCTATCATTCTTGGGAGACCATTTTTGGCTACAGGTAAAACTGTGATTGATGTACAAAAAGGAGAACTAACCATGAAAGTGCAGGACCAAGAAGTGACATTTAATGTTTTCAAAGCCATGAAATTTCCGAGCGATGAAAAGGAAGAAGAAGAATGCTTCAGAATTGATGTTGTTGATAGTATTGTTCAGAATACTGAGTCAAATCCCACAGATACACTTGAAGCTTGCATCACCAACATGACTGACATTGAGCTAGATGCTGAAATCTTGGAATGTATCAACTACCTTGACAAACCATTCCGATTTAAAGCAATACCACCAGTTGAAAGCTTGGAACTGCCAAAGAAAGATCGAATCAAGCCTTCGATTGAAGAACCACCACAGCTGGAACTAAAGTTACTTCCGAGCCATCTCAGGTATGCATTTCTTGGAAACTCTTCTGAATTACCTATCATTATTTCTTCTTCACTAACATTGGAACATGAAGAAAAACTACTAAGAGTGTTACGAGAGCACAAAAGAGCCATTGGCTGGACTATAGCAGACATTCGAGGCATTAGTCCATCATTTTGCATGCATAAGATTCTGATGAACGATGAGTACAAACCCACAGTAGAGCATCAACGAAGACTCAATCCAATCATGAAGGAAGTTGTGAAGAAAGAAATCATCAAATGGTTGGATGCTGGCATCATTTACCCCATCTCATATAGCACTTGGGTTAGTCCTATGCAGTGTGTGCCAAAGAAAGGAGGAATTACTGTCGTCACCAATGGAAAGAACGAGCTAATTCCAACAAGAACAGTGACTGGATGGAGAGTATGTATGGACTACAGAAAGCTGAACAAAGCCACGAGAAAGGACCATTTTCCGCTACCATTCATTGATCAGATGTTAGACAGACTGGCGGGACATGAGTTCTATTGCTTTCTTGACGGATATTCAGGGTACGATCAGATTGCTATTGCCCCAGAAGATCAGGAGAAAACCACTTTTACATGTCCCTATGGTACTTTTGCTTTCCACAGGATGCCATTTGGATTATGTAATGCCCCTGCCACTTTTCAGCGTTGCATGATGGCTATTTTCTCAGACATGCTGGAGCAGAGTATGGAGGTATTTGTGGATGACTTTTCTGTGTTTGGAGATTCTTTTGACCATTGCTTGAAAAATTTGGAACAGGTATTACAAAGGTGCGAAGATACAAACCTGGTACTCAATTGGGAGAAATTCCATTTCATGGTACATGAAGGCATTGTTCTTGGACACCGGATCTCACAAAAGGGAATCTAGGTAGACAAAGCAAAGATTGAAACAATTGAAAAACTACCTCCACCAACATCTATCAAAGGGATTAGGAGTTTTCTCGGACATGCAGGTTTTTACAGAAGATTTATCAAAGACTTTTCCAAGATTGCTAAACCTCTTTGCAATCTTCTGGAAAAGGATGTGCCTTTCAACTTCACCAAAGAATGCCAGGAAGCTTTTGAGATCTTAAAACAGAAGCTGGTCTCTGCCCCCATCATTGTAGCACCAGACTGGACTCGTCCATTTGAAGTGATGTGTGATGCTAGTGATTTTTCTGTAGGTGCAGTTTTGGGACAACGCAAAGCAAAGATTTTTCACACCATTTACTACTCCAGCAGAACTTTAAATGAAGCTCAACTCAACTACACAACCACTGAAAAGGAGTTGCTCGCAGTTGTGTATGCTTTTGACAAATTCCGCTCTATCTGCTGGGTCCCAAAGTGGTGGTCTACACAGATCATTCAGCAATCAAATATCTGATCACAAGAAGAAAGATGCCAAACCCAGATTGATCCATGGATACTTCTTCTGCAAGAATTTGACGTGGAGATTCGAGACACGAAAGGAACAGAAAACCAGGTGGCAGATCACTTATCGAGGCGAGAATGGAGAATGAAGAAACAGCTGACAAAGAATTATCAATCAAGAAACTTTTCCAGATGAACAGCTGTTTGCCATTAAACAATAGGAAGTCCTTGGTATGCTGACTATGTCAACTACAATGTGTCAGGGAAAATGGCGTTGGAATGGACAACTCAGCAACGGAAGAAGTTCTTCAAAGAAGTCAAGCACTATGTTGGGATGAACCGTACCTGTTTAAAGATGTGCTGATCAATTATTGAGATGGTGTGTCCACAAGAGGAGGTCAACAGTGTTTGCAGCACTGTCATTCATCACCATATGGCGGACACTTCAGCGGGAACAAAACTGCAGCAAAAGTTCTTCAATCAGGTTTGTTCTGGCCCACATTTTTAAAGATGCTTATCTTTTTTCTTTTCAATGTGATAGGTGCCAGAGAACGGGGAATATTTCGAGAAGAAATGAAGGACCATTGCAAAACATTCTGGAAGTGGAGATATTCGATGTGTGGGGTATATGATTTCATGGGACCCTTGTTCCATCATTGGAAACCTGTACATTCTGGTGCTGTAGATTATGTCTCCAAATGGGTTGAAGCAATTGCACTACATCCAATGATTCAAAAGTGGTGATCAAATTCCTGAAAAAGAACATTTTCACTCGGTTCGGAACACCTCGAGCAATCATCAGCGATGGTGGCTCACATTTCTGCAACAGATACTTCGATGCACTCCTATCCAAATACGGAGTTACTCACAAGGGGTTGCCACGGCTTACCATCCACAGTCAAATGGACAGGTTGAGGTTTCAAACAGGGAAATCAAAAGAATCCTAGAAAGAACCGTTGGATCAACAAGGAGGGACTGGTCTACAAAACTGATGATGCATTATGGGCCTACGAACAGCTTACAAGACACCCATTGGTATGTCCCCATATCAATTGGTGTTTGGGAAAGCATGCCATCTGCAGTTGAGCTTGAACACAAGGCGTACTGGGCACTGAAGAAGTTGAATCTTGATTCACAAGCTGCAGAGAGAGAAAAGACTTCACCAACTCAATGAATTGGAGGAATTCGCCTACAGGCTTATGAGAATGCCAAATTATACAAAGAAAAAGACCAAAAAAATGGCATGACCGAAAAATAGTGCACAGACAGTTGGAACCAAGGCAGCAGGTGTTGTTGTACAACTCGAGATTGAAACTTTTCCCTGGAAAGTTGAAATCTAGGTGGTCCGGACCATTGTGATCACTCAGGTTTTACCATATGGAGCTGTTGAGTTACTGGATCCCAATACCAACAACACATTCAAAGTTAACAGTCAGCGTGTCAAGCACTACTGGGGAGAATCATTTGAGCGACAAAAAGAAAGTGTCACACTTTCAGATCCAGCCTAACGTTCGAAAAGTCACGTCTAGCTGACGATGATTAAAACTTAGCGCTCGCAGGGAGGCAACCCATGCAATTTTGTATATATTGTGATTTGGTGTGATTTAATTTTGTGTGTTTAGTTTTTGCAGATTAAGTCATTTCAAGATGGAAGAAGCTCTCGCAAATCTTCACAAGCAATTTCCTTCTCTCCCTCAAAAATCTCTAATGAAAGTTTACAAAGCTCGCTTGGAACGGATGAGGTTATTGACGATCCATGGTGTTCCGAATGACATTCGTTGGGTAATTGAAGCACGAGTCCGATTGGCAGGTGATCCTCTGACTCTTTTATTTCACATCTGCCTGGTTTGGAAGAAGCACCTATGCAAAGAAACGAAGAGCTAAGGAAATGGGTGTGTTTGTTACAAATGTGCACGTTGGAATTGCAATACTCGTTGTCGTTCTTTAGGAATGGTGTCTGTTAATCGCGAAGACAAAATTAAATTCATTAGAGATGGCTTGAGTAAGGAGTCTTTAGATGATATATCTTCGACTCTTGAGACGCATCCCAGTGGATATGTTCACATAGAGTTTCGCAGATTACATACAAAATTTCAAAAAGAAAGACAACAATTAGTCTTGGGAATCTGACTCAAAAAGACCCTGTTTGCCAATTTATAAGAAAATTGGATGGGAAGCTTGTCCCTGACGCATAGACGTTAATCAAGCTGTAAATTCTTGTACATGTTATATTCTTTGTTTTTTCCTAATAATTGTGATTTGTTTTGTTGTTTTCTTTTATTTCCTCCGACAGGATCCAGATCTTTTTGACTATCACGATCTATTTTACTATTTTACTACTAATCGTCCTTTGGAAGATACTTGTGCTATTTTTACTCACCCTTTTCAGGTATTATAAATTCAACTCATCATTTCACTTTTGAAGACATCCAGAGTAAAAATGGAAGCCACTTCAAGAAGACGTGTTGAAAACATTTGTGTGTTTTGCGGTAGTACTGTTGGTACTAAACCACAATACATAGAAGCAGCACAGAATTGGGTCGAGTTTAACTGCAAGGAATATGCACTTAATATATGGCGGAGGAAATCTTGGACTTATGGGGATCGTTTCAAAGGCCGTACAGGAATGAGACAGTCCCGTTTTAGGAATCATCCCAAAACCCTTGGCAGATGCAAATCTTATTGAACCATCTAACAGAGAGGAATTGATCGTGCCAGGTATGTCTGAACGACTGGTAGAAATGATTAACCGTGCTGATGCTTTTATTGCTTTGCCAGGTGGCTTGGGCACATTGGAGGAAATTTTTATTGTATTATCTTGGGCGAACCTGAACATACACCAGAAACCAATTGGGCTGTACAACGTTGATGGGTTTTTGATGATTTCTTGTGTGTTTCTTGATGATGCTCGGAGAAATGGGTTCATATCAAAACCTTTAAAAGAACTCCACTTTACTGCCAGAACTGCTCCAGATCTAATAACCAACTCATAGCCTATGAACTAAAAGTTGACCCTATCATTTCAAAGATAAATTGGTCTGAGTGATCGTGGTAAGAGGAGTCGAATTAATCTGAATTTAACTTTAACTCCTATATTTCAGCTAACCAGATACGACCTTCTTAACTCTCCTTTGACTGTTTAAGACATTGGGGACAATGTCTCATTTATGTTTGGGGGAGGGAATTAGTTGATCAGTACCTTGTTTTTAGTTTGTGTGTTGTTTTTTATTTTTAGTCCAAAATTTTTCGAAAATACAAAAAAATTGGAAAATTTTCAAAAATTACAAAAATATTTTGTGTTTTTGTGTTTTGACTAAAAAGGTGAAATTGGTGAGAGGTAGCCGAGTAAGGAATTTCTACTCCTGAGACGTATCTCAAACCTATTTGAAAACAAGTTAATTTTTGTTATTTCCTTTTGAATTATTTAATTTGTGAATTCTCCATAAAACAGACTAAAATGGATCTTCTTATGCTCAGTTGGCAGGAATTATCAACATACATGGAAATATACGGACATGAGCTAAAATTGAAAAGTTGTGTATTATTCAGTGCTCTAGTTTAATTGGAGGAAGCATCTCAAACAGCAATGGGGTAAAAAAAAAAACGTCCGAGATCCGAGTTATTAAGTCTGTAAGGGTGTTTTAACACCTAGTGCCCTAAAACCAACTGGTTTGGGAGTCATTGGCCCAAAGCTCGCAACATGGATCAAAGATGCTGTAAAAATATATATATCTGAAATTTGAGTAATTAAGTCCGTAGGGGTGCTTTAACACCTGGTGCCCTAAAGCCAACTGGTTTGGGAGCCACCGACCTAAAGCTCGCTACATAGATGGAAGATATTGTATATAAATAAAAAATAGAGAAAAAAATCAAAGAAAAAATCAGAAAAATGAGAAAAATTATTTCATTGCTACTAAAAGGTGTGAAATCTGATAGAACTTTAGGACAAAAATATTACTCTCTTATCAACTGCATTTATGACTGTTGTGGGCAAAAATGAGTTGATTAATATTTTGTTGGCTGTGTATATGGAGAATGGTAAAAATAATTGGAGAATTTACTTATTCGGTAATTTAGAAAGAAACAAAACAACTAGTAACTTGGAGTAGAAGTTTCACCTGATTAGTCACTAACTTCTTTATTCTCTTTTCTCTTGTCTTTTTGCTTTTGTGTGCATTAGTTTTATTACCTTTTTACTTTTGTAAAATGTTTGTGGGTATCATTGCTGTAAACCCTCATGAGACTACAACTCGTCCACTAGGGACACCTAGGGGATAAAGGCTTGTTGCATATGCTAAATGCAACCGTGATCCCTACGAAAGTGGCTTAGTTAAATTTTAAAGATGTTTATGTTATTTTATTTTATGTTTTGCTCGAGGACTAGCAAAAATGTAGGTTTGGGGGTGTGATGAGTGGTAAATCTATCACTATTTCCCACTCATTTATCATAATATTTTGTATAGTTTCTTGAGTTTGTGAATATTTTGATGTGTTTTGTGTTATTTTGTAGATAAATAAAGTTTCAGGACATTCTGGAGGTGATTTGGAGCAAACTGTGAAAATTGGCAAAAAGGGCAATTTGGGTAATTTACCCGCGTCGCGACGCCTAACGTGCACCAGAGTCTGCTAACGTGCGCCGGGTCAATGGGTTAGAATTTGAGAAGAAGTTTGACTTTGCTAACATGCGCCGTGCCACGTGTCACCATCACACCCGATCTGCTAACGACGTGGCGCCGTGCCACGTGTCATCATCCTACGGTGCCGACACTCACATTTTCCACGTGTGCCACATGTCATCCTATGTCATCATCCACGTCATCGGTCAACGAGTCAACCTTGCCACGCGACATGCCACATCATCATCCACGTCGGAAGGTCAATCGAGTCAACATGCCACGTCATCATCAGCCAATCACGCCTTGACACGTGTCGCAATCCTACGGTGCCGACAATTGATCTCAGCCGCCTTATCACGTCAGCACCACGTCAGCATAATAATTGAGCTCTTAGCCACCTCGCCACATGTCGCCTTATCTTCTTATACGAATCGCCACATGTCAAGCTCTCAGTATGCCAAGCATCACTGTTCCAGCGTCGCGACGCTGAGACCCTTGGCGTCGCGACGCTGGAAGCTTACCCGCGCCTATAAATTGAGCTCGAGATTTTAGTTTTTGTTGTACCATTCTCTCTCACTTCTTTGATGTAATTAGGGAGTTATTCTCTCTCTAAGTTTCTTTTAATTTAATTTTGTAATTTTTAATTACGTTCTGTAATAATAATAATTTACTTTCTTATTTTACAGTTTTTCACTATGAGGAGATAACTTCCCTATGCTAGGGTGAAAGGTAATTATTTTACTATTGCTATTTAGATTAATCTCCCTTAAATATAATATATTCACTATTTAAAATATTGACTTAATAAGGGATACCGCTATATTGGTCGGTTGGTAATTCATTTTAATCTGGTTTAAACCTGACTAATCAAGGATACCGCCAGATTGTTCGATTGGTAATTTAATTTTGGTTACGCCTTAATGACTGGTTGGACTTAATTTGACTAATCAAGGATACCGCTAGATTGGTCGGTTGGTAATATTATCACAAGTTTATTTATTATTTTTTGGGGATATCTAAATTAGTAGTAGTAGAAATAATTCCTTTTACCTTTGCATTTTTATTTTATTTTACTTTTAGCTTTATTTTACGCAATTACTTTTCAGCACTTTTATTTTATGGCTTTTACTTTTAAGTTTTTACTAGCCCTAGCTATGTGTCATAACTAAGTTAGTAATCTAGGGTTGTGATGAAATCCAATATCACCGGTCTATAAGGGTTTAAATTATAATTTGGGTAATATAAGATTTATTTATTGAGTCTTAATCTTAATGCTTTTTATTAACTGGCCACTAATAAAATTGATAAGGTAAACTTAAAATGAACTAGACATAGGGATTTTAGGTTTAAGACCTCAGACTCAATAGCCCACGATCTTCCTTGAGGATAAATAACTCTTCAATAGATTTCCTTACAGGATAGGAATATACCTGTCGGGCGGGGTAGCCATAATTGGAACTTAATCTTAATGAATCCAGATAATTTGGTTGACATAGACATATGGTTCAATTAAGTTAAACTGGATATTTGTAGTTGACCATCGGAAGAGGCTTTTACATAATTTAGTGTTACAGGTTAATAAATCAATATTTTACCCAATTATAAGATAACAACTTCATCTTTAAATAATATTGGAATAAATCACAACCCTAGATAGTTTTTAATATTGAATTTCTCAAGATATCATTTCGAACAATTTATTTACTTGTCTTTAAATTTAGAATCGTCGCCATTTCAATCAATCAAACAACCTGTTAGATACTAGTAATCATTTGACCTCATAAAAATTAATAGATAAGGTTTTAAGTCCTCGTGGGATCGATACTTTTTTATACTACTTGAACGATACGTGCGCTTGCGTTATACGCGTGTGGAAGCACCGGTCACAGATCCCGCACATCAATACATATTTTATGTACCACATCCAGTATCTAAAATCCTATTTTAAAACCAGCAGTGGAAAAGTTTATAACAAACATACCTAAAGTCAGAGCCTTGCTCGTCTTCACTTCCTTCATGTCTGCCTTGTCCATAACGCAGTCACGCTTCCAGTGACCCCGTTTTCCACAGTTTAGGCAGACATATCGGGATATGTCCTTTGTCTTCCTAGAAGACTGTGACGATTTAGACAACTGTGAGCAACTCCTTTTCAGTGGTTGTGCAGTTGAATTGAACTTCATTCAGAGTTCTGATGGAGTAATAAATGGTGTGAAAATCTTTGCTTTGCGTTGTCCAAAAACTGCTCCATAGCAAAATCACTAGCATCGCACATCACCTCAAATGGAAGGGTCCAGTCTAGTGCTACAATGATAGGAGCAGAAACCAACTTCTATTTTAGGATCTCAAAACCTTCTGGCATTCTTTGGTGAAGTTGAAAGGCACATCCTCTCTAGAAGATTGCACAGAGGTTTAGCAATCTTTGAGAAGTCTTTGATAAATCTCCTGTAAAAGCCTGGATGTCCAGAGAAAGCTCCGAATCCTTTTGACTGATAATGGCGGAGGTAATTTTTCAATTGTTTCAATCTTTGCTTTGTCTACCTCGATCCCTTTTTGTGAGATCCGATGTCCCAGTACAATGTATTCTTGTACCATGAAGTGGCATTTCTCCCAATTGAGCAACATGTTGGTATCTTCACACCTTTGTAACACAGTTCCAGATTTTGCAAGCAGTGGTCAAAAGAGTCTCCAAACACAGAGAAGTCATCCATGAAACCTCCATACTCTGTTCCAGTATATCTGAGAAAATGGCCATCATACAACGATGGAATGTGGTAGGAGCATTATATAGTCCAAATGGAATCTTGCGGAATGCAAAAATACCATACATACATGTGAAAGTGGTCTTCTCCTGATCTACTGGGGCGATAGAAATCTGATTGTACCCTGAGTATCCGTCAAGAAAAAAATAGAACTCATGTTCTACCAGTCTGTCTAGCAACTGATCAATGAATGGCAGCGGAAAATGGTATTCCCTTGTTACTTTTTTCAACTTCCTGTAGTCCATGCATACTCTCCATCCAGTCACCGTTCTTATTGGAATCAGCTCGTTCTTTTCATTTGTGACTACAGTAATTCCACCTTTCTTCGGTACACACTGCATATGACTCATCCAAGTGCTGTCTGAGATGGGGTAAATGATGCCAGCATCCAATAATTTGATAATCACTTTCTTTACGACCTCCTTCATGATTGGATTTAGTCTTCGTTGATGCTCGACTGTGGGTTTGTACTCATCGTTCATCAAAATCTTGTGCATGCAAAATGATTGACTAATGCCTCGAATGTCTGCTATAGTCTAGCCAATGGCTTTCTTGTGTTCTCTTAACACTCTCAGCTAATTTTCTTCCTGCTCCAATGTTAGCGAAGAAGAAATAATCACAGGTAATCAGAAGAGTTTCCAAGGAATGCATACTTGAGATTACTCGGCAGTAGCTTCAACTCCAATTGTGGTGGTTCTTCAATTGAGGGCTTCATTTTCTCATTCTTTCATGTTCTAAACTTTCAATCAACTGGTGGTATCGATTTGAAACGAAATGGTTTGTCAATATAGTAGATACATTCCAGGATTTCAGCATCTAGCTCACTGTCAGTCATGTTGGTGATGCAACCTTCAAGTTTACTGTGGGAGGTGGCTCAGTATCCTGGATGATCTATCACAACAACACAACTCTGAATATTCTTCTTCCTCTTATTCATCCTTGGGAATTTCATGGCTTTGAAAACATTGAAAGTAACTTCTTGGTCTTGAACTTTCATGGTTAGTTCTCATTTTTATACATCAATAACAGTTCCATTTAAGCCAAGAATGGCCTTCCAATAATGATAGGTACATATTTGTCTTCTTCCATGTCAAAGATAATAAAATCGGTTGGAGAATGAGTTTGTCAACTTTGACCAGCACATCGTCAACCAGTCCTCTCGGAAATGCAAGTGTTCGATCAGAAATTTGCAGAGAGACTGAGGTAGGCATTGCTTCTCTAATTTATAGCTTTCTGTAAATAGAAAAAGGAATCAAATTAAAACTGGCACCTAAATAACATAAACCCTTACCGATTATAATGTTCTCCAATGGTGAATGAGACATTAAATCACATCAAATTAACACTCTGGCACCTAATTAACACTGACAGTGATTCCAACATCTTTGTTGATTTCAGTACAGCTTTTCAAGGTAATGGCTTGGACATTGTTCCTTCCATATTTCCTTGGATTTGGGTTCTGTGTTGCTGGGAGATTTCCTGGCGGTCTGTAACTCTGAGCATTGGCCATGGTCCAATT
>SKCR01010040.1:0-22803 GCA_019454045.1 Zanthoxylum bungeanum
CACAGACAACTGATGGATCCTATCTTGATACACACAGGATATCCTGAGGATCGGTCCACATCCAACGAACAGGCGGAGGTCTGATCTAAATAGATCGGTGACATGACTGTCATCTAAGTGTGGATGATGTCTCATACATCCACAGTGGTATCTCAAGTCGAAGGACCACTATACTACTCAACCGAGAGATTCTTATTGACGTTGGTGTAGCATCCATTAAGAATCTTCGGTGAGTCGTTCAATGTTATCCACTATAAACACCTATACGTCTATACGAGTCTCCCAGACTCATGGCTCATTGGATAAAACTATCGAACCAAATCTCGATATACGACATGTACAGGTCTCAACGGATTTGACTAACCGACCCGTGTTAGTAAATCTTGTCCAAGAACTATATTTGATAATATACATTTGCCAGTGACACTTCCCAATGTCAATTACAAACTACCTTTGTAACTGTGTACTGCATTATATATTATCGGATTTTTGTCTAATATATACATATCACTAAACCACATTTAGTTTTCAATCTAATCGTAATCAGATCGAATACGTATATAAAAACAAGAGGTGTAACCACTAAGAAAGTAATATTATGGAAAATGGGATGTTCGTATTCATGAATCAGACATAAATACGGTCTGGATTGGCGCTCTGAGCACCACCCCCAACAATTTCTCCCACTTGCTCTAGTGCCAATCCACGATATCATATACACATCTCAATGTGTATCCTATACACATAGCCCTCAAAAGCTCACCTATCACTTAAGAGGTAGGCAACAAGTAGTAAGTCCGCTATAACATAATGAGTTTGTCAAACAAACTCAATCGTTTCCTATTGCCAGCATCTTTCATATTTTGTAGAATCTAAATTATACATTAATATGAATCAGACGCTACATCAGTATTGTGCTACAGCTACTGAGTTGTCCAAGTATTCAGGGATCAAATCCAAAATACTATACGGACAACCGCAAGGCACAACACTAATTTAAACTTCTAACTTATAAGGTCACTATGCAACTTCATAAGTCAATACTTCATAAGTTGCATTTAATTCCACTATATAGTAGAATCCTTAGTGACACTCCCACTGCATCTTTTGTGACTCTTTATGACGTAGACTGTCTAACGTCATAATTAGACTTAAAACTAATCTGACTGAAATGATTACAGACTAAATGCTCCATTATTAAGAAACTCATTCTTAATATCTCAAAGATCACAAAGAACATGTTTCAAGATCCATCCTATGGTCTATAGGATATCAAAATAACTCATAACAATTACGATTAAATCGATATCTACAATCGCACATAATAAAGTATTTATTATGTCATCATTAAATGATACATAAGATTGATTGACATTCTAATCAATATCTCTTTCGAAAAAGGAATCATCTTTTACGAAAAATGAATACTTTATATAATACACACATTAATTGTCAAACAGTTATACTAACTGTCATACAGATAGCCTTGTTGTGTCTTTTATTAGATCATATCTAATACACGACTAATAGGAGTATCTCACAAGTCTCCAAGTTTTATATCATATATAAAAACTTTATATCAAATATAACATAGACTACTCCAACTTCTATCACGGAGTAAAGAAGACTTAGGTAACCCTTTTACCTTACAACATCTCATTATTACAATAATAATGATAATGTCGTTAGGATATATAACACTAGAAAGTAATTTGTACGCTCCCACTAACCCATCAATCACATATGTATTCTCTATAATTGACAAGATCAGACAATTTGACGATATCAAAAACAGAGAACACCGATTTCGGATGACTTATCTGAGTCTACAATAGGTCTATAAGTTAGCATACTAAATTACGATCTCAGCAGAACACAAACTCTAGGGTCATTCCAGAATGAACTCTTCAAACAAAGAAATCACAACTGATCTCTTATCTGAATAAGTCATTCAAAAATGCCACTTTGCATTCTTTAGCTAAAATGTACAGTTAATATCAACATTAACCAATATATCTTTAATTGTTCAATTAGTGTGACTAGAGACAAGTTTCTTCAAAATCTACAATAGATTGCTGAGTATAACTTTCTCATTGTCATACTATAAAGGTCAAACCTTTAATAAGCTCACACTGCTTTGCTGCGCAAACAATTAGCACATATCATGAACTAATTCATAATGAAAGCTAATCAAGTTCAAAACTTGATCGTAGTAAGCTATGAACAATCTTAGATGTATGGTTCAATGATGAACTTCCAGAATCGATATCAAATATCGCTTCTATTATAAGTTATTGGATAATTTTCTTCGGTAAGAAAATAACAAAACCATTAAGTATCAAATACTCGTAAATGATTCTGATATCATATTAGACTTATATAGAAGATGTATAAGGGTTGTTTCATCTTATTAATTACGTAGTTCCATTTATAATTATCATTCTCACATTTGACTTCAATAAGTCAAGTCTTTTCTACATTAGTTAACATCAGATGTTACACACCAAGTAATAAAATAATTTTATTACTTAGGATTGTAGGAAAGATATTCTATCAAATAGAATACAATATTCTATAAAATAGAATTAATGATAAACTTTTACTATACCTCCGAGGTGTAAGTAATTTCCATTATATAACTATTATATAAAAGAAAGATTCAAATTTCAAACTTTTCAAGATTCGAATTTTCTACTCTATACATATCATATATGTAACTGTAGAAATTAATGGAACCTAAATTAAAAAGATGAACTAGTGTTACTGGAGCATATCCCCAAGAGTATTGAAACTAATTCGATAATATTCAATATCAAACGAATCAAATCATATAAGATTCGATTGCTCCCACTACTCAATTCCATGAAGATGGAATCGTGGAAGAATAATATTGAATAAGAATCATATTCACGGAATAACCTTAGAACTAATTGCTTTAATTCATATGTTTGATCGTATCAAAGATCTTTGAACAGTTCAAAGAAATGTAATGAATTTTAAGGATAGAGTTCTCAAAAAAAAAAAAACTTCGGATTAAATATATTTGAACAAGTCAAAAATGTTCAATCTACGTTTCATCAGAACAGATTGAAAGTTCTTGATACTTTCAAGACGTTCAATATGTGTTCCTTTAGAAACACGTAATTAAGTTATGACAATTCATAAACTAAGTTACGAAGTAAAGAAAACTACCTTAAGCAATTACACTTGATTAAACTACATACATCTAATGTATCAGTTTAATAAATCTGGTGGTCCAATGACAAATCATTAGTTAAACGAGATTTTAATCACCTTTCCGAATACAATATCATTAAATCTCTATCGGCTACACCCTCACAGCAGAGGCACGGTCTCGGATGTAGTCATGGAAAAATATTCATAAACCGTATTGACAAGACGGACCAAGAAACAAGTATTCAAAATACTAGTTACTTTAAAACCTTATTAAGCGGGGATATTCCATAAAGTGTCATACATTTTAAATTTAATCAAATTAAATGAAAGCATGCATGTATCAAGTAAAGATAAGAACAAACATATATTTAAACGACTAATCATATTAGGGTGTCCAGAATCAGACTCATCTGATACCATTTTGTTGGGGTTTTTAATGGGGAATATCGGTAACGCAGCGGAATCGTGGAAAATCAAAATTTTCCGATTTCAAAAATTTTTTCTTGGATCAATTAAATAAACTTATTTATTTAATTATCCAATTATCAAATTTTGAAAATTACACAAGAAATCAAATTTCTTGGTAATTACCGAATTGCACCAAAACTTTGTTAATTGATCATTTTAGTCCAAAAGATGTCAAATACAATTTTGGATGATTCTAAATCATTTCTAAAATATTTTTCAACACATCTAATGCATCAAAATCAGATTTCACACAAATCCCCAATTTTTAGTCTAATGCCGTGAGCCACCCAAAATTTTCAATTAATTACAATTTGGTCCCTTTAGTTCAAAACATGCCAAGATCAAATCCAATCAACCTAAAATTTCACATGCATCATATTCATACCATAATACATCACATATATGAAAAGCCCCAAATTGGGAGTGGGTTATGAACCCTATTTTTTCAATTTCTTCAAATTGTCCAATTTCACCAAATTTAAAAAATCCAACACTTTAATCCATTCAATACTTCACCAATCTAGCCTCACCACTTTGAAACAACTAAAGAACAATTCTAGGTAGCCAAGAAGTGGCTTACCAACTCTAGAATGGCAACTTGATTTTCTAAAAATCAAAAGTAAAGCTTTGAAACCATTTCAAGCTTACTTACATGTTCAATCTTTCATCAAAGTTCACAACCAAAATAAACACAAACTATAAGAAGAGAGAGAACACTGAAGCAACACAAAATGATGCTAAGCATGTTAGAAGCAATTTTCATGTTGAAGACTTTGAAAAATAACTTACAAAATCATGTTTTCCAAGCCATCTTCCTTTAGCCTTCAAGCTTTTCTATCAACTACTTTTGTATTATGTTTTTGTGTCAAATGAACTTGTTAAACCCTAAAAGATGAAACAAAACAATATATACCTCACCTATTTCGCCCTTGACCGAAATTGATGTGTATAAAATATCAAGATATTAATTTTTGTTTCATTTAATTTGCCTTTATCAACTTGCTTTAATCATCATCAAACCATTTAATGATTTAAAGTAAGTCAACAATTTCAAATCAAAAATATAACAATTATATTTAACTTAGGGGTATGGCCGAATCTTACAAATAAAAAAGGAAAATTGATATTTTCAATTTTAATAATTAAAAGAAATATCCAAGGAAGTCAAATTCAAATTGACAATTTTTCCTTTAATGTAAAGTCAAAAATTTACACTTATAATCATTTCCTAACTTTATCATTTGGTGAGATATTTATATTTTAATTATATTAATCATTTAACAATTAAAATTAATTAATTAAATACAAATATCTCAAATATATGTATTATATTTACTTTAAATATCTCAAATACATATATTAATGATATATGTCAAATAACTTTATTTGACAATTTATTAATGTATATTTAATAATATCATATATTAAATACAAATACACATTAATTAGGAAATGACGGTTCGGCCCGTTTGCATGTATTTTTCGTTTAACATTTAAACGATTTATAAATAATCACCATTATTCATAAAAGTCTCCCTAGTGCTCTACGAGTATGTTTCATTAGTGAAACTCTCTAAATTCAGGTATATCCGTCACAAAATCCAATTTCGTGTCCATAATTTACCTACCCGTAAATTATGACGATCACAGATAAACTAGCTGAATCATACAGGTCGAAGTCATTGCATACGTATAATCCCTCTGTCACAGGTATCTAGATAATCCCAGAGATATAGATGTAAACGTCAAATCTCTATAGGTATTATCACGTCGATGTTTATTAGTAATCTCTAAATAACATCGGAACTTACTTCCGAAGTAAACTGTGGCCACAGATTTAACATATTCCTAATCACATATGGACTACCTATGCTCTGTACACAGAACTGACGGATCCTATCTTGATACACACATGATATCCTGAGGATCGGTCCACACCCAACGAACATGTGGAGGTCTGATCTAAATAGATCGGTGACATGACTGTCATCTAAGTGTGGAGGATGTCTCATACATCCACAGTGGTATCTCAAGTCGAAGGACCACTATACTACTCAACCCGAGAAGATTCTTATTGACGTTGGTGTACCATCCATTAAGAATCTTTGGTGAGTCGTTCAATGTTTATCCACTATAAACACCTACAAGTCTATACGAGTCTCCCCAGACTCATGGTTCATTGGGATAAACCATCGAACCAAGTCTCGATTTACGACATATACTGGTCTCAACAGATTTGACTAACCGACCCGTGTTAGTAAATCTTGACCAGGAACTATATTTGATAATATACATTTGCCAGTGACACTTCCCAATGTCAATTACAAAACTACATTTGTAACTGTGTACTGTGTTATATATTATCGGGCCTTTGTCTAATATATACATATCACTAAACCACATTTAGTTTCAATCTAATCGTAATCAGATCGAATACGTATATAAAACAAGAGGTGTAACCACTAAGAAAGTAATATTATGGAAAATGGGATGTTCATATTCATGAATCAGACATAAATACGGTCCAGATTGGCGCTCTGAGCACCAACCCCAACAATCACAACTTAGGATATTTATATTTTTGATTAATTTAATTATTTAACAATTAAATAATTAAATAATTATTTAAATACAAATATATTAAATATATGTATTATATTTACACTAAAATTCAAATACATATATATTTATGATATAAGTCAAATATCTCAATTTGATAATTAATTAATGTGTATTTGATAAAAATCTAACATTAAATGCAAATACACAAAAATTAGGAAATGACTATTGGGTCCCTTCACATGTATTTTTTGTTTAACCTTTAAACGACTTATAAATAATCAATATTATTTATAAATATTGCCCTAGTGCTCTACGAGTATATTTCATTATTGAGACTCAATAGATTCAGGCATATCCGTCACGAAATCCAAATTCGTGTCCATAATTTACCCACCCGTAAATTATGACAACCACTGATAATCTCGTTGAATCATACAAGTCGAGGTCTTGGAAAATGTATATTTCCTCCGTCACAGGTATCCGGATATATCCCAGAGATATAGATGTAAACGTCAAATCTCTGTTGGGACTATCCCGTCGACGTCTCTATTAGCAATCTCAAAAAGAACATTTAGAACTGACTTCTAAAATATTCCATGGGCCCATGTTTTTTTATCTGATTGCTAATCATATATGGACTACCTATGCTCTGTACACAGAACTGACAGATCCTATCTCGACACACACAGGACACCATGAGGATCTATCCACACCCAACGAACAGGCAGAGGTCTGATCTAAATAGATGGTGATGTGACTTCCATCTAAGTGTGGAATATATCTCATATGCCCACAGTGGTATCTCAAGTCGAAGAATCACAAATGCTATTCAACCCGAGAAGATTCTTATTGACGTTGGTATACCATCCATTAAGAATCTTTGGTGAGTCTTTCAGTATTTATCCACTATAAACACCTACACATCTATACTAGTATCCAAGACTCATGGTTCATTGAGAAACCATTGGAATCATATATTCCAGTATACGACATGTACCGGTCTCAACGGGTTTACTTTACTGACCAAGTAGTGTAAACCTTGACCAGGAACTGTCTAAGAATGACAACGTCATGATACAACTCAATGTTAGTTGCGATGCTTTTGCAACAGTATCATAATTAATCATCCAAAGGTCTATTACGTCTTTACCATATTAAAAGATATATTATATTATAGAAACTACTTATTTTATTATAATAAAACGATTTACAATAGTATTCATAAAGAAATACAACCGGGAATTGGCGCTCTGAGCACCAACCCCAATAAAAACTCCCACTTGCTCTAGTGACAATATCGATTGTATCTAATACCCATCGACTCTACGTGTTTATCAAACAACATCGGAGGTATGGCCTTCGTCAGCGGGTCTGCTACATTATCTTCACTCAGTACCTTGCACACAATAATATCCCATCCCGACACAATCTCTCGAATGATGTGGTACTTCCTTCCACATGCTTTGACTTCTGATGCGCCCTTGGTTCCTTTTCTTGCGCAATGGCTCCAATATTATCATATTATAACGGAATCACATTCTCGATACTTGGGACAACTCCCAATTCGGTGATAAAGTTCCTAATCCATACAGCTTCCTTTGAAGATTCAGAAGCTGCAATGTATTCTACCTCTATGGTGAATCTGTGTTGATCCCTGTTTGGAACTATTCCAGCAAACCTCACCTCCGTTAAGGGTAAAGACGAATCCAGATGTAGATTTTCTATCATCGGGATCCGACTGGAAGTCAGAATCTGTATACCCGTTAATTTGCAGTTCATTTCCTCCATAAATTATCAACTTATCCTTAGTACCTTTAAGATACTTCAGGATATGATTAATGGCCATCCAATGGTCATTTCCTAGATTGGACTGATATCTACTAGTTACGCTAACAGCGAAACTGATATCAGGCCTGGTACATAACATGTCATACATTATGTTACCCAAACACGAAGCATAAGGTTGGTTAGACATTCTAACATTCTCATCTTCTGTTTGTGGATTCATCTTTTTCGAAAGATGAATCCCATGTCTGAACGGTATGTTTGCTATCTTACAGTAACTAAAATTATACCGTTCCAAGATCTTATCTATGTACGTTGAATGAGATAACCCAATCAGCTTCCTTTGTCTATCTCTATAGAGTTTTATCCCTAAAACATATGAAGCTTCTCCCAAGTCCTTCATGGAGAAATTCTTACAGAGATATGCATTGAAGTTTTGTAACATTCCTATATCATTCCCAATGATTAGGATGTCATCAACATAGAGGACTAAAAATACTATCATGGTCCTACTGGCCTTCTGATACACACAGGATTCTTTCGAATTCTTGAGAAAACCAGACGATCTAATAATCTTGTCGAATCGAAGATTCCAACTTCATGAAGTTTGTTTTAAGTCCATAAATGGACTTCTTAAGCTTACACACCATACCCGAGTTTTCACTGGACGCAAAACCTTTCGACTGTTCCATATAGATTTCTTCATCAAGAAATCCATTTAGAAAAGCCGTTTTGACATCCATTTGCCAAATCTCGTAGTCATGATACGCAGCTATAAAAAGCAAAATCCTAATAAACTTAAGCATTGCTAATGGTGAAAAATTTTCATCGTAGTCGATGCCAGGTCACTACGTGTAACCTTTTGCTACCAGTTGGGCCTTGCAAGTTTCAACCTTACCGTCAGGCCGCGCTTCCTATTGTAAACCCATTTACAACCAATAGGAACAATTCCTTCGGAAAGCGGAACCAAGTCCCAAACTTGATTCTCATGCATTGAGTCTAACTCGAATTTCATGGCACTTTGCCATTTCACGGAGTCAATGTCCAACATCGATTCTCTATAGGTAAAAGGATCAGTCTCTTCAACTAAGAGAACATCTAGACTCTTTTCTTGTATCAAATATAAGCGCTCAGGAGGTCTAGATACCCTTTGTGTCCTACGGAGTGTGTGCGTTGAAGGTCCTTCATCTACTTGAACTTCAGGTTCCTCCGTTGGTTCGTTGTTTTCAGGTTGGACTTCATCAAGTTCAACCTGTCTATGATTACCACATTCTGACAAAAATTCTACTTCTAGAAATTTTACGAAGCGAGCTACGTACACATTTCGATGCTCGGTATCATAGAACAGATACCCCCTCGTTTCCGAAGGATATCCAACAAACCTAAATTTTTGCCCTCGAGGCGAAAGCTTATCTTGCTGAGTCACCCTGACATAGGCAGGACAACCCCAAATATTAATATAACTAAGATTTGGTCTTCTACCTGTCCATATCTCATACGGATTCGTAGGAACAACTTTTGAAGGAATCTTATTCAAAAGATGTGCAGCTGTTAAAAGAGAGTAGCCCTATAAGTAATAGGGCAAATCTGTGAAACTCAACATCAATCGGACCATATCCAATAAAGTATGATTTCTCCTCTCAGACACTCAATTGTGCTGGGAGTACCTGGAGGAGTATATTGAGCGAGAATCCCATTCTCCTTCATATAATCAATGAACTCACCACTCATATATTCGCCGCCTCGATCAGATCGAAGGTATTTAATATATTGACCAATTTATTTTTCTATTTCATTTCGGAAGTCTTTGAACTTTTCAAAGGTTTCCGATTTATGTCGCATCAAATAGACATTATCGTACCGTGACAGATCATCGGTAAAGGTAACGAAGTACGAATAACCACTGTGAGCAGTTTGACTTAGTGGACCACATACATCAGAATGTACGAGTTCCAGTAATTTAGTGGCACGGTGTCCAACACTAGAAAATGGGGCTTTGGTCATCTTACCCTGAATACACGATTCACAAGTTGGATAGGATTCAATGATGAGATCTGGTATCAAACCATTCCTAACCAATTGGGTAAGGCGTTTAACGCTTATATGACCTAGCCGCATATGCCAAAGTTCAGTATTATTAATAACAGGTAAACTATGTTTATTAACTCAAGTATTTAAAATATCTTTAGAAGTTTGCAATGTGTAATGACCATGCTGGTTTGGACAACAAAGGATCTGAATATTACGTTTATTATATAAATTCAAAGAACAGTTCTTAATATTAATATGATAACCTTCTGTATCCAATAAAAAAAGAGATATAATATTAGCTACACATCCTGGTACAAAATAACAGTCATATAACAAAAGTGTCTCATTCGGCAAATGGATATCACATACTCCCACTGCAACTGCATCCAGAGAGTCTCCACTCCCAAATCGCAACTGCATCTCTCCAGGCTTCAGTTTCCTACTTTCCTTCAACACCTGCAACGAATTGCAAATGTGAATAGGACAAGCAAAATCTAAAATCCAGCTGGATGTAACGGCTTCACAAGCCAAAGATATATCAATAACTGGAAAAATAAATATATCTGATGTAGATGCTCTCTCCCTCCTCAGCTGGGCAATGCAGTCAGGGCAGTTCCTTTTCCATTGCCCCACTTGTTGCAATGATGGCATTTGTCTTCGGAAGCCCTCTTGGGCTTTGCTATCTTACCTTGTGGTTGAGGATCGAAACCCTTCTTCTTCTTCTCTTTCTTCTTCTTTCCCTTTGACCAAGTCTGGGAAGAAGCAGAAAGTGAAGTAGGTCTCGGAGGGCGAGTCGGTACTCCCTTCTTGAGGTCCTCTTCCACCGTGAGTAGCATCCTATGCAGCTCATGGTAGGTAAGATAATCCCATTCATGTTGAAGTACATCATGAATTGGCGATATGAAGCTGAGAGTGAACCAAGAATGACACTCCTACTGAGAATGTCATTCAGAGGGAGATTATGTTGCCTTAATTGATCGATCAAATCGATCATATGAAGAACATGCGAGCTCAAAGCTTGCCCCTCATCTAATCATGCATGGAACAGTTCCATTGCGACCTTATGAACAACAACTTGTTCTTGGTTCTCTAACGATTCTCGTAATCGCAACATCATACTATACGCATCTGACATGTAATAGTATTGTTTCTTGAGTCTCGGAGACAGTGAACTTAGGATGTATAATTTAACTTTTAAATCATCATCATTCCAAGCTTGGAAAACTTGGAGTTCCTCCGGTGTACCGTCCTTTGCCACAGCAAGGGGCAGCGGATCCTCAAGAACATATCCCAACTTCTCATAATCGAGGACTATCCTCAAATCCAAGTCCCAATCGGCGAAGTTCTCAGCGCCTTTGAGTTTGTTAACATCCAACATACGCGCAAACTGATTAGTAGATGGTGCCGCCATCGCAAATCTATCATATAGATTACGGAAAACGGTTAGCAGAAAATTAAAGCAGTTTCATATAATATCATAAGCATTAACTAGATCATGGATTTTTAATCTAAAAATGCCCTTCCCACTAAATCATGCAATACTGTAATCCCCAAACATAATACAAATATTTAATAATAAAATTAAATACAAATAGTGAAAGGTGGGTCCCATGAATATATTTCAGCTCGCAGCAGATGCACGGTCTCACCTACGTATATTCATCTGGTAGACAACTCATTTATCAATCACTCAATAGTGACTCCTGGGTTTCCGGTCCTGGTCGTTTCTCGTTGTGCCAGCTTGGGCACGTTCACAATGAGACGTACCAAGGTTAAACTCGTCAATGATAAACTCAAGCTACTTGCGTAACCCTGACAGCTTGGGCACGTTCAGGATTCCGCTTTCACTTGAATTTATCTAGTATCTGATATACATCCGGTATAAATAAATTTCTATCGGATACACCCTCACAGCAGAGGCACGGTCTCGGATGTAGTCACGGAAAAATATTCATAAACCGTATTGACAAGACGGACCATGTAATATGCATCAAATACATAATTAACATTAAACCTTATTAATTAGGGATTTTCCGCAAAAGATTCTTTTTAATTTATTTAATCAAATTAAATAAATACATGCAAGTAACAAGAAAAGAATAAATTAAACATTGAATTTAAAAGGCATAATCATATTAGGGTGGCCAGAATCAGACTTGGTCTGATACCATTTTGAAGGGGTTTTATGGCGAAAATCCGGTAACGCAGCGGAATAGGGGAAAATCAAAATTTTCCGATTTCAAAATTTTTCTTGGATCAATCAAATAAACTTATTTATTTAATTATCCAATTATTAAATTCTGAAAAATTACACAAGAAATCAAATTTCTTGGTAATTACCGAATTGCCCCACAACTTTGCAAATATATCATTTTAGTCCTAAAATTGTCAAATACAATTTTGGATGATTCTAAATCACTTTAAAAATGATTTTCAACATATCAAATACATCAAAATCAGATTTGCAACAAATCCCCAAATTGTTTTGAAATTGCCGAGAGCCCCCTATATTTTCGGTTTATTGTAATTTGGCCCTTTTGTGTTCTAAACATGCCAAGATCAAATCCAATCAAACCAAAAAATTACATGCATCATATTCATACCATAATACATCACATATATGAAAAGCCCTAAATTTGGAGTGGGTTAAGAACCCTAATTTTTCAATTTCATCAAATTGTCCAATTTCACCAAATCTTTAAAATCCAACACTTTAATCCATTCAATACTTCACCAAACAAGCCTCACCACTTTTAAATAACTCTAGAACAATTCTAGGTCACCAAAGAGTGGCTTAACAACTCTAGAATGGCAATTTGAATTTCCAAAAATCAAAAGTAAGCATTTTAAACCATTTAAAGCTTACTTACATACATCAATCTTTCATACAAGTTCTCAATCAAATAAACACAAACTATCAGAATAGAAAGAACATCAAAGCAACACAAAATGATGCTAAGCTTGTTAGAAACAATTTTCATGTTGAAGGTTTTGAAGAAATATTTATAAAAAATCAAGTTTTTCCAAGTCTTTTCCTTTTTCCTTCAACCTTAGCTCTCAACTTCTTTTGTGTTTTGTTTTAGTGTATATGGAACTTATAAAACCCTAAAAGAAACAAAAAAATTTATATCTCCTCAAATATTTCCTTGGCCGAATATGGTAGGAAGAATAAATAAAATATCTAGATATTTTACTTTTGCTTCACTTAAATACTTTATCAACTTGTTAACTTTATCATTAAACCATTTAAGCTTATTAAACAAGTCAAGTAAAGCATCTTTGAGTCATCTCAATAATTATCACAGATTAGGATATTTATATTTTTAATTAATATAATTATTTAACAATTAAATAATTAAATAATTATTTAAATACAAATATATTAAATATATGTATTATATTTACACTAAATATTCAAATACATATATATTTATGATATAAGTCAAATATCTCAATTTGGAAATTAATTAATGTCTATTTGATAAAATCTAACATTAAATGCAAATACACAAAAATTAAGAAATGACTATTGGGTCCCTTCACATGTATTTTTCGTTTAACCTTTAAACGACTTATAAATAATCAATATTATTTATAAATGTTGCCCTAGTGCTCTACGAGTATATTTCATTAGTGAGACTTTATAGATTCAGGCATATCCATCACGAAATCTAATTTCGTGTCCATAATTACCAACCGTAAATTATGACGACCACGGATAATCTCGCTGAATCATACAGGTCGAGGTCATGGAAATTGTATAATTCCTCCGTCGGAGGTATCCGGATATATCCCATAGATATAGATGTAAATGTCAAATCTCTATAGGGACTATCCCGTCGATGTCTCTATTAGCAATCTCAAAAAGAATATTTAGAACTGACTTCTAAAATGTACCATGGGCCCATGGTTTTTATCTGATTGCTAATCATATATAGACTACCTATGCTCTGTACACATAACTGACGGATCCTATCTCGACACACACAGGACACCCTGAGGATCTATCCACACCCAACGAACAGGCGGAGGTCTGATCTAAATAGATCGGTGACGTGACTGCCATCTAAGTATGGAAGATGTCTCATGTGCCTACAGTGGTATCTCAAGTCGAAGAATCACAAATGCTATTCAACCCGAGAAGATTCTTGTTGACTTTGGTGTACCATCCATTAAGAATCTTCGCTGAGTCGTTCAGTGTTTATCCGCTATAAACATCTACTCGTCTATACTAGTCTCCAAGACTCATGGTTCATTGAGAAACCATTAGAATCATATATTCCAGTATACGACATGTACCGGTCTCAATGGGTTTACTTTACTGACCAAGTAGTGTAAACCTTGTCCAGGAACTGTCTAAGAATGACAACGTCATGATACAACTTAATGTCAGTTGCGACGCTTTTACAACAGTATCATGACTAATCATCATAAGATCTATTACGTCTTTACCATATTAAAAGATATATTATATTATAAAAACTGCTTATTTTATTCATAATAAAACGATTTACAATAGTATTCATACAGAAATACAACCAGTCCAACCCCAACACTTTCCGCCAGCTAAATCAGCTCAACTGAGGGAAGAAATTAGTATTTTTAAGCAGTTGGAGACTGAGACTCTATAGGAAGCATGGGAACACTTTAAGGACCTACTCAGAAGATGCCCACAACATGATTATGCAGACTGGGTCCAGATTCAATTATTCTATAATGGGCTGACTAGTTTGAATAGAATTGTGGTTGATGCAGCAACTGGAGGAGCTCTATTCAAGAAATCAGCTGATGACACCTACAATCTATTAGAAGAAATGGCCATTAACCATTTTCAATGGCCAAGTGAACGCGCTACGGTGACCAAAGTGGCTGAAATACATGAAGGGAACCCTCTTGTGGCACTAACAGCTCAGATTTCCACCCTATCTACTCAAGTAGCAGAACTCACAAATCCACGAGCATAAGCATCTATTGAATCAACGGCAGCTACAAATATGCTGTTATATGAAGGAAACTCGAACGTCGAGGAAGTCCAATTTATGAACAATCAGAACTTTAGCAGCTATAGAGGCAATCATGTGCCTAACCGTTATCATCCAAACCTGTCATATGCTAACACAGAAAATACCTTGCAACCTTCATCGTGATTTGACTATCAAAGAGTTGAGAAAAAATCTTCCTTGGAAGATTTCATGAGCACGTTTGTTGCTAATACTTCAGTGAGGTTTGAAAAGAATAAAACAAGGTTGAACAATATTGAGACACACATGGAAAATATCGGGGCAACAATGAAGTCCTTAGAAACACAGATTGGGCAGATTACTTCCTCCATGACCAAGCAACCGTAAGGTTTGAGAAGAATAAAGCAAGGTTGAACAATATTGAGACACACATGGAAAATATCGGGGCAACAATGAAGTCCTTAGAAACACAGATTGGGCAGATTACTTCCTCCATGACCAAGCAACCGTAAGGGGTATTTGGATAAAACTGCCACAGTTGCCAAGTTATCTTTTTCATGACAAAATAGCTAGTGGATACAAAAGAAGAAGCTACCATGACCACTATTTGGGTGGTTGCGTTTGGCTGAAGATGTTAAACTTAGCGCTAGCGGGGAGGCAACCCTTGCATTTGTTTTATTATTTTCTTTATTTTTAATTTTTATTTTATCGTGTGCTATTTGTTTATTTATTTGTTTTGCAAGCTATTTATGCAGGTAGCACGAGACACACAAAGCCCGCGCAACCAAATTATAACCAGTAGGTGCCTGATCAACTCCATACACGGTAGTGTTGTTCCTTAATTTTATTTCTTTATGTTTATCTTTTATTGATGACAATGCAAGTTTTAAGTTTGGGGGTGTGTGTATGTACTATTAGTTTCTGTTAAAAAAAATATTTTTGTTTAATATCATTGATAGTAAAACATAGTCTAATGATGAATTTGTTTGCTTTAAATGAAATTTTAGAAACAATAAGTCCCAATTGATTTTTATCTGATGCCTTGAGTAGATGATCTAGGTTAGACTCGTAAGCACTTAATAATAGGTTTATAGCAGTAAGAACTTAAGTAGTTGGCAAAGTGACTAGTTGGAGAAATTATTTGCCGATGAATGACCGTTTGTTTAGATATCTATCTCAATATAGTTTATTTTATAGTATATTTTATATTTTATTTGTAGGAAGCATTGATACATGGATCTTGGGGTACTTATACGTGTTTTGGGACCATACGGACGCATCGAAAGCACGCCGGAAAAGTAGAAACGAGGAAAATACACATCCTAATTTTTTGCCACGTGTTGCGACGCGCCCTTGCTGCACGTCGCGACGCGCGTTCGCCAGAGTTACATATAAAAAGCCGAGAGTTTGGCACCATGGTGCCAATCTGCCAGTACGCGGCGCCCTACGCGCACCAAAAACATGATTTTTAGGGTTTTTAGATGCCCAATGACACCAAGACTTTATTATAAATAGATTAGTTTGTCCAAACTCAAGGAACAAGGCTAATACACAGTACAAAACACAAAAACACTTATTTTAGAGAGATCTAAGGAGGAGGATTGAAGAGCGACAAGAGGAGACGAAGACGGTGACGTCCGAAAAGGAAGAGATTCAATTCGAGTTTTATCTTCTTGTTTCTTTCTTAGAACTTTAATTATTTCCATTAGATTCATAACTTGTTTTTATTGCTTTTATCTTTAGTCATGAACTAACTCCTTAATTCTAAAAAATGATGTAACTGATGCTTGAACCTTTGTTTTAATTGTCGATTTTATTATGAAGTTTTATGAAGTTTATTTATATTCTTTTGAGTTTAATGCTTCTTGGTTGCTGGTCACAATTAAGATGATGAATGTTTAGAATTTATCACTCGAGAGAGGGGATTTTGAAAAGATTTAGAGAATATAACTTAGGAGTTTTATAGAGTTCGAGAGAATATATAAGTTCATTTGAAGTCGTTAATATAGAATCACAAAGCGTAACGAGTTGTTAACTACTAGATTTTTATAGAGATATCGAAGTCTGTAGTTGATGATATTTTCACTGATACACGAGAGAGGGAATTGATATTTTCAGAGTCTTGACTTGTAAATAATATAACTGAACAATGATTAATTGGCATGACAAATACATAGGGGATAAATAAGTGAAATTAGACTCTAGAATCTCTATCGTATTAGTTCCTCCTATCTAAATATTTTTATATTTTATTAATTTAATTAAATCTTTGTTATTTATCTTCTAAATAAAGTTAGGATTATCAATTGTAGTACTTAGTGCGAGTTTAACACAATCCATTTGGGTTCGACACTCTAAACTCATTTATACTAAAACTTGACACCGTACACTTGCGATACGATATAAAATATCACAATATTTAACTCAATTTACCATGAGTTTTGGAAACTCGTATAGACATGTGGGTATTCTTGAAGTGTAACCTGATGTACCATTAGTTTTGGAAACTCGTATGGACATGTGGGTATTTTTGAAGTGAATACTGAATGACTCACAGGCGATTCTTAATTGTTGGATGTATACACCACCGTCAATAGGAATCTCCTCGAGTCGAGTAGCATATGTAATCATTTGACTATAGGATAACATTGATTTTGTGTGAGATCCTCCACACTTTGATGCCATGTATGTCAGAAACCTTTCATGGTCTAGCCTCTAGATGTTCGTTGGGTGTGGACCGATACATTCAGTAATCAAGTGCGAAGCAAAATAAGATCTGTCGGCCTGTATGTGTACCATAAGGAGTTTAGGTATCCATGTGAGTAAAGTCATGATTTTTAAAGACTTAGGCCAAAGCCGATCACCTAGGGTGATCGCATCGGTTGTAAAGAATGTTGGGATGTATGCCATAGAGCTACATGTGATGTAAACGGTTTCATGTGTTTAGAAATAAAAGGATGCATTATTCATTTATCGAATTGTTTGTTCAATGTCGCATATTATATTCTTCATAAATGCCGTAGATTACTTATGTACCTTCAGACTTGGTGTATGAACGTCATGCACCAGAGGATTTAGACTGAAGTTAGTAATCTTAAATAGTCCATAGAGAGCAAAAAAACTGGGTACTTTGTTTGTGGTTTATCTATAGCTGTGGTCCATTCTATATTTGGATGACGATCTTAATCCGGATCATCCATGTAGAGACATGAGATAGAGGCACCTTATATGATGTGATCATATAGGACTGGGCTTAGATAGAAATGACATTCTTATAATATCCGGTAAACAAAGAAAGTCATTTCGATCTACTTGATGGTCATATATGGATTGATCTTAATCCTGAGTGTACAACGAACTCCTACATGGCAGGTTGTGTCCTTTGATTTACAAAGGTGAGGTTGGTGTAGCAATCCCAACCAATAACTACGTACTTTGGGGGCATAGTCTGTTATGTAGCTGGGAACGTTTTACATAGACATGGAATTCACTCATTCTCACGAGAAGTAGATGAGTATCTCTCTTAAGGGTTGATTCGGTACTTGAACGATTTGAGCGCTCAAGTCTTTCTATTACGAATAGAAAGATTAATATTCATAACAGTTATGAATAAATCGTTCATTAGAGAATCAATGGTACTTAAGGTAAAAATAATTAGAAGGGTATAATGGACATTATGACCTGGCTCTAATTACGAGATATTCATGAAGGATCAATTTGTATGCAATGACTATATCGGTGGCCACCGACTTGGTTCGACTTATTATTTCATCTACGGCAATGAGAGTGCAACTTCAGACTTTTAGTGGAATAATTCGAAGTTAATAATTCAGAATATTAATTAAGAGCTTAATTAATATTTCGAGATTATTGGAGCTCGGAACCGTAGGTCCACTTGGTCCCCGTGCTGGCTCGATATACTTTAGCGGAGCTAATATAATTGGACAGTCCAATTATATACTCACAAAGAATTAATATTATTAATACGATTAATAATATTAATTAATCACACTTGAGACTTTATATTAAAAGTTAATATAAGGTATTAATAATTATATGATAATTATTTAAAATAGAACATTAAATTATATATGATATAATTTAATAAGGCTAAGAATTATTACCAATGTAGGATTCCTTGTTGGATAAGGAATAGGATTTGTTTGTTTGTGAAACAAAATCAAATCCTAATTACCCACCATGGCCGAAATTCCTACATGGGAAAGGAATAGGATTTGTTTGTTTAAGAAACAAAATCAAATCCAAAATTAATTCCCTAGCTTGGCCGAAATTCCCTAGGTGATAAGGATTAGGATTTGTTTATTTTGGAAGCAAAATCAAACTTGGATTCGTACCCCTTGGCCGAATTTCACAAAAATGAGAGACTAGTGGTTGATTTGTTTTATGAAACAAAGTAGCCATAAGTATAAAAGAAAAATTATGATTTAATTTTTTAGATCCAGACTTTAGAACCCTAGCCTCCATCTCTTCTTCAAGCTCTCAAGAGTTGAGAAACTTCATAGAAGAACCTGAAATTATTTCAGTGTGTGATCTTTAATCTTTAAACCGTTTAGAGATTAATTTGTGAGTGTATCCCACACTACCCTCCATTGGTTACGAGACATAGTTCGGAAGACCTTGTGACGTCGAAAAGACCTCATTACCCTCACATATACCTCACGGCAGTGGGCAAAAATTCCAACCCACTGCCGCACGCACATTGCTTCCCTTGGGGTTCGGTTTTGTCTGGTTTTAACTCGGTTTGTAGGGAAACACTTTTAGGGATTTTTAGAGCTGTGTTAGGATTGATTTTTATTGAAAAATCAGATCTGAAATATACAGCAGTTCACGCAAATCACTGGTTCAAATTGGGTGCAGTTCGCGGGTGTAACGAGTCTTAACAGTCCACTAGTTCACTGCAGTTCAAGGGACTGTTCAGGGATTGTTTCGGGGATATTCCGGGGCTGAAATCTTGTCCAAAAAAGAAGCAAAACATCAGTGAACTCACTGGTGTGGTTCGGCCAAAGCGAATGGAGAGCAGAAAAATTTTTCAAGTTCGGTCTGTGAGCCTAACCGCTTCCGCTACGCGAGGGAAAGCGTTCCCTACAATTGGCATCAAGAGCGAGGTTGAACATGTTGGACAATTATGACCCATAGCGTCACTATTTGTACATATCATGGTGTTGTTGTACAAATTAACTATGTGACAAAGGAGATTGCTCTCTTATCATTTGTGATTAGATCACCTTAGATGTATAAATGATGAGAGGTCCTATGATTTGTTCCTGGACGGAGAATGATATGAGACAGTATCAGTCCACGTAGGATAAATCATTAAATATCCCTAGTCAGAGTATTATCGAGATTGGACATCGATAAATACGTAAAAGACTAGTATTGCACTTGTGCGCGTTTTGAGGGCACAACGACATAGTTCTCATATATTTGGGTATTGGATACTCATGCAAGTGTAATAGGAGGTTGTGTTTCACCGATGGTATGGGAAACAGCTTCGCTCTGGATAGACCCCCTCGGAATCCCATTGGTAGTATGACTGTGTGTCTATGAGAGTCCGAAATCAGGGTAGGTGTATTTGGTCTTAACCTGAGACTTGCACCGCTAATACTTACGACAATCAATATACTTTGGTTGAGGTCGTCCAGGGCTTTAACCGGTTCTGTGTATGCCAATACTGGTATGTTGAGAATCGTAGAGTATTGGGTGTGATGTCAAGACGGAAGTATCACTCCAGTCATAGTGGAGATGATGTCACATAGGATACGGTATTAGTGCTCTTAAGTTCTGCGCGACCATTGGGATATTATGACTAGGTCATGTATATCCGATTATAGAGACTAGTTACCAGACATCCGACATGTGCTTCGTACGGGGCAGACACAACTCCAGCCCTAGGCCTAGCACGTGACCATCCGATACTAGATCGATATGCACTTTACGATGTATACTACGCCTGATACAGATCCTTCATTCCTATAAGGATATTTCCGGAGAATTGGGTAGGCATGGTGCTTGCTAGAAGCCAACCTTGTCTTGTGAATCGGTAAAACGTAGTACTTGGTACTTACGTGTTCGGATAGTCCGACGACCGTATTTACTGCCAACATATCCAGGGATCTCATGGGTCGCTTCCCAATGATTCACCGATGATGTATGACTCGCACTTTAATTAATCTGGGATTATTTTGATGAGAGAGAAAATTAATCTGGGATTAATTACGGAGATATTTTATCTGGGATAAAGTATCGTCTAAAAGAGAGAGAGAACGCGATTAATTTGGAATTAATCGGTAAAATAAATTTGATAGTTAAATTTGATTTTTTTATTTGATTTTTTCAAATGGGCTAAAATTAATATATCGGATATATTAATATGAATTGGATTTCATTACGAAATTAAAGTCGGACTTTAATACGAACGAGCGAGTTAATTTAGAATTAATTCGTAAACGAAGTTCGTAATATTTACGTCGCATCGATATTTAATTAAATTAGATTTAATTATTTAACGACGGAAGTTCGTTTAATCGGATTAAACGGAACCGAGCCGCGGCAAATGTTCGTAGAGATATTTGAATTTTGAATTCAAATATGTGGGGCCCATGTGTGGTAGGTGTACCTACCACCCAACTACCTTGTTTTACTTTTGGAAAACCATTTACCCATACCTACCAAGATTAGGGTAAAAGGTGAAATTGTTTTACCTAAAGTATATAAACAAAAATCTCTCTCTACACTTTAGTAATTCATTATTATTTCATTAGATGAAAATTATTGAAAACCCTAGATCTATCTCTCTCTCTTTCTCCCTCTCAAAGTGGCGCCCAAGGGGCTGTGAAACTGTCCAAAAACGTGACAGTCCAAGAGAGGAAGAAGTTTTTTGTGGATTTTGTGGCAAGATCCAAGTGCTAGTACACTTCTAAGAGGCATACGAAGGTGTTAGGGAAACCCACCCACGAGCCGGGAATCAAACGACGAAGATTCGAAGCTCAAAATGGTGACTCAAAACTGAAACAGTGGGCAGAAAATATGCACTGCAGTGGCGCCAAAATGGTGGGCAAAAATCATTTGGTTGTTGCCGAATCGTCTCAACCGATCGATGTGAGTATTCCGCTACCTCCGTTGATGTATTCACACATGTTTTTTCATGCTTGTTATGATCTTGGGACCTAAATAGAAACCAACAATGGCATTAAGAGCCTAGGTTCAAGCATGAAACTTTTAGGGCTTAAAATTGGGTATTTTGTATTTGAGCATGATTTGAATAAATTGGATGTTTGAGTATGCTTAATACATGTTGAATTAAAGATTGAATGGATCAATTTGTTGAAAATGAGTTTGGAACAATTTTTCCCCAAATATGTTGCCTTGGACGAATATAGTAGGGTTTTGGAATTCTTGGAATTTCTTGATTTTGATTCATTGGATAAGTTGGAATCATGATGGATAATGTTAATTTGAAATTAATTAGATTGAATTTTGAATTGAACAAAAATCCCCAAAAACTTACCTTGGCCGAATACAACATGATGCCCTAATGTCTTGGTGTTTTTTTTTGATAATTGGATGTGTTGGAAATCATTCGGGATAATGATTTATGTCGATTATGGATTAATTGGATTGAAACCAAATTGGACATGAAATGACTCCCTGGCCGAGACATTTTAGCATGAGTAATGGGTTTGATTTTTCATTAATGTGTTGGACATGTGATGATGATGATGAACATGATTAATTGGACTAATTTGATGTTTTGGAAATATTGATTTGGGTGATTAATCATGATATACACTTTAGGTAA
>SKCR01010041.1:0-22858 GCA_019454045.1 Zanthoxylum bungeanum
TTCATTTAGGTGTTCGAACGTGTGGCGTTAGTGGCACGTTCTACCTTGGGTTCGAACGAGATCATTCCAGAGAGCAAATATTCGAGTCACGTTCTTGGTGCGTTCGAGCGGGGACATTCCAGAGAGCATCCGTTCGTGGTGCGTTCGAGTAGTGTTCGAACGAGTCTTTCCAGTAGGCGCGTGTTCGTGCTGTGTTTGAGAAAGCGTTCGAACGCATGTCGCATCTGAACGCGTTTTTCAGCCTTTTGCCTTTGAAAAACCCTAGATTTTCACCCTACCTATAAATAGAACATGTAGCCACCATCCCAAAGAGTTGAAATATATTTTCCTTGAGCCAAAATCTCTCGAAGCTTTCAACATTATTTGATTCCACCATTGAAGACTTCTTCATCTTATTGTCTTATTCATTAATGGTATGAATCCCTCTTTGATAAACCTTCAACACAACCAAACCCAAAATTCCCAATCCTTCAGAGTTCTCAAGGAGGAAGTTTGGTAGTCGTTGTTCCGGCGTGCGTAAGGATACAATCTACTCAGAGACTTTAGAAGTTCTGAAGAAAACCGTGGGTCGCGGGTTTGAGAAGTTTCTTTGAGTTCTTGCAGTATTGAGATACTTGAGTCGGTGGAGTTACCACCATAGGTCTTGACCATCGCTGTAAGTTTTTCTCTATATAGTGGATTGGGCTGGTAATCGATATACCCGGAGTGTTTTTTTACTTGCACGAATTTTCCACTTCGTCACCAAAATTATTGTGTTGATTATATGTGATTGTTTTATTTTCCGTAATATATATTTTACTTTAAATTGATATTGTGGATTTTATTGTTGTTGGTTGACATCGTAATTGCCTGCTAAAATTTCATAGTTACAGTAATCAGGACTTGTCTTGTTTATTGTGTTTAATTCTGCATAGGGTCAGAACCTTGGCTAATCGCGAATTTTCAACGAGGATTGAAGAGGCATCATTATTTAAAATATATATATTTTTTTGTATTTATAAATAAACTTTCATTACCAAATGGTGTGAACTCTGATATAATTTTAGGACAAAAATATTACTCTCTTTTCAACGAGACCTGTGAATATTATGGACACAATAAATTGATTAATACATTGTTTATGTGTGTATGGAATAAGGGTAAAAAGTACATGAGAATTTATTGATTTGATCATTTAGAAAAAAAAAAACAATTATTAATTTGTTTAAGGATTTGTCTTTTTAAAGTTTTTTCGCTTAAATTACTTGGGACTAGTAATAAGCTGATTGAGGGGTGTGATGAACAGTAAAAAGTACACATTTATTAAAAAAAAATTAATCATTTACACTTATAGTTTCATTAATCCCCTTAATTAGGCACATTTGTTAAATAATAATTATATTTATGTTTATTGTGATTTTATATTTTATGTAGGTGAAATAATAATTTGGATGCATATCTAGAAAAATGGACTTGATATTTGGATTTTGGAGACTATAAATTTAATAGGGCTTTCTTAACAGTGTACAACTTCAGAAATTCCAGCCCTGTGCAATTTTGTATTTTGGACATAACGTTTTACTCCGATATCGGATTGAAGTGATTCCAGTTCCAGATGAAAAAAGACTCAAAGATCTACAACTTTACTATTCACAATAGTTTTAATTCGGAAGTTTTCAAGACCGAAATTGAAGAAAAATCTAAAGTGTGTTATATGTAATTATTAAAGTCATTATCAAAAAATAAACAAACAAACAAACAAATGGAAAATGACAATCTATAATTGTTAAACTTCCACCAAACATGCTTGCTTATTTGGGGGAGAAAATGGTGGAGAAAATAGTGGAGGAAATGGTGGAGAAAATGATGGTGAAATTGGTAGAGAAATCTTGCAAAATTTCTATAAATAGAGGTACTTTGCACCTCATTTTCCTCAGCTTCCTTCACTCGATTCTCTCTGAAATTTTGTGAAGGGATCCAGCTCTTGTGTGTTTTATTTTCTTTAAAGCTTTCATGTATTTTTTTTTCTTTCAGTAATAAAATTATGTGTGTTTTTATTCAAATTATGAGTAGCTAATTTCTTTTTGCTTTTTGCTGGGGAAAATGGTGAAGCTTTTAAAATGAAAATATAGATTAATCTCACTTATATTATAATATATAAATTATAATCTAATGACTAATACTTAATTTAAATATGAATTAATTATTGACAAACTTTGATACCTCATATATGGCTGGTTTTATTTATTTGGCATAATTGAGTATCCATTGGACTTGTTATGGACAAAAGTTATCACCACCTTTATGGCTGGTTTTATATGTTTTGGCATAATTAATTCCTGAAATAAATTAATTTGGTAATAATGACAATTTACATATTATAAAAAGTGAGATTTCTATATTTAAAATATTAAAAATGGATCCTCTAACCCCCAGTATTTTATTTTATTATTGCAGTTTAAATTAAAATTTACAATCACTTCAAACAATACAGTCTTTTTATTTTTCACTCAAATTATTATTTTATTTTACTAAAATTATCCCCTGTGGATCGACCCCGGTCTTACCGGGTTATTTTATTACTTCGACATTCTTATACTTGGGAGTAAAGAACCGCTTTTTGAGCGTGTTAGGTCCCACATGCATAAAACGAAAATAATAAAAAATTAAAATTTACAATTTACATAGTGAATCTTATACATATAAATAGAGGTTTCATTTTATTATTTTCTTCATTCCATTCTCAACCAAATCCTATGTATTCTAAGAGAAAAATATTATTTTTCTTAAGAGTTTGTGAGAGAGTTGTAATCCTTCTATTATAAGAAAGTGTGAGATTGTTCACTCCTTGTGTTTAGAAATAAGTTGTAAAATTATTTACACTATAGTGAAATCCTTATACTTTTTTCCCGCAGATGTTTCCCTCACATTGAGGGTTTTACCACATTAAATTTGTTTCTCATTATTTTATTTTATTGTTAATATTTACGGTAGGCTAAACCTCATAATTATTATTGTACTGTTATATGGTAGGTAAAGCCTCCCGAACTAACAATTATTCTCAATTTCACTTTATTGGCTTGTCAACTTCAGCCCACGATCCCCTAATTGAGGCATTAGAAATTAGGAAGAGTGATCATGTCAAGTCAGTTCAAGAAGTCACGTGTCAAATATGTAATTCAAATGACATGTCACACAAGTTTGCCAAACCTTACCAGCCCTGCAAGAATGTCCTCATGACCAAGTCAGTTCCATAAACACTTTCAATAGACCAAATCCAAACATATTCTCAAACTTACAATTCTGGTTGGAGAAACCATCCAAACTTCAATTGGAGGAATGATAACCAAGCACGACCATCGCAACAACCTCCCTAGGTACACCAGAATTTTCGCAATTCCCAGAATTATACACCATATGTCCCACCACCTAGGAAAACCCTTAAGGATACCTTGCATGCATTCATTAAGAAATAAGAAGTCATCAATAATCAAAATATGCAAATATTGATTGATCTCAAAGGTACTTTCTCCAAAATCACATTTCCATTGTCCATTAATGATCAAGGAATGTTTCATCCACAACCACAGCCAAACCCCAAGAGTCATCAAAACCCTCACGATGGTAGTTCTGGTAGTCAACACATAGATCAAGTCAAATTTATTATTACTCTTCGCAGTGGTAAGGTGATTCACAGACCTATTCTCGAACCTCGCGAAGTTGAAAATAAATCAGATTCAGAGGGTAAGGAAGGGGTTGATGAACCATTATCTAACGTTGATGATAATAATTTTTTTCATACACCTCCATTTCCTCAGGCATTAAAAATAAAGAAATTGAACCATTCCCCCGAGATATACGAAATATTCAAACAGGTGAAGGTCAATATTTCTTTGTTATATGTCATCCAACAAATACCATCTTATGCCAAATTTCTAAAAGACTTGTGAACCATTAAAAAAAAACATCAGGTAAGAAAGAAAGGTTTTCTAGCAGAACAGGTAAGTTCCATTCTCTCAACTAATAATGCATTAAAATACAAGGACCATGGTTGTCCAACTATTTCATGTATTATTTGAAATCAAAAAATTGAACATGATTGCTTGATCTTGGAGCTAGTGTAAATTTACTTCCATTTTCGGTTTACCAACAACTTAATATTGGCGAATTAAAACCAACTTCAACTACTTTTTTACTTGTCGATAGATCAGTCAAGGTACCGAAAGGAATTGTGGAAGATGTGTTATTACAAGTTGATAAATTCATATATCTTATAGATTTTATTGTCATGGAAACACAACTTGTAGCGGATAGTTATAAGCCAATTCCTATAATACTTGGTTGTCCATTTTTAGCAAAAACCAATGCCTTAATAAATTGCAAGAATGAAATCATGAATTTATCCTTTAGCAATATGACGTTGAAGCTGAATGTTTTTAACATGTACAAACAACCATACGATGATGACAGTGAAGACGAGAGCATGGAACTAATTGAACCAATTACGGAGAAATATATTCAGGGGAGTTTATCTTATCATACGGAAATTTGTATAGTTAATTTTCTTGAATCAAATACAAAATTAGATTTAGATATTTCTAATGATTTCTTACTTGATTCTACACATGTACTAGAAGATGATGGAGAGAAGTAAAATTTGAGGAACTAGGAACACTGGAAGAAGAAAAATAATAGGAAGCACCAAATTTGGAATTGAAGACTTTGCTAGAAGGATTGAAGTATGCATTTCTTGTAGATGAACAAACTTACCATGTGGTAAATTTATATGACGTTGAAGCTGAATGTTTTTAACATGTACAAACAACCATACGATGATGACAGTGAAGACGAGAGCATGGAACTAATTGAACCAATTACGGAGAAATATATTCAGGGGAGTTTATCTTATCAAACGGAAATTTGTATAGTTAATTTTCTTGAATCAAATACAAAATTAGATTTAGATATTTCTAATGATTTTTTACTTGATTTTACACATGTACTGGAAGATGATGGAGAGAAGTAAAATTTGAGGAACTAGGAACACTGGAAGAAGAAAAATAATAGGAAGCACAAAATTTGGAATTGAAGACTTTGCTAGAAGGATTGAAGTATGCATTTCTTGTAGATGAACAAACTTACCCTTTGGTAAATTCCGCCTCTCTCACAAGCGATCAAGAAGGAAAAATACCTCTAGATTAGAGCCATCAAGGCATGGAAGAAACTCTCGTAAAACTCCATAATCATTTTCCTTCTCTCCTCCAAAATGCTCTGATGAAAATTTACAAAGCGCGCATCGAAAGAGTTAGGCTTCTTATGATCCATGGTATTCCTAGTGATATATGTTGGGTAATTTAAGCAATGGTTCACTTGGCATGTGAGTCATCTGAATCTTTCAATTCTTACATGCCTGGTTTAGGAAAAAAAACACTTATGCTAAAAAATGAAGAGCTAAATAATTAGGTGTTTGTTATAAATGTGCACGTTGGACGTGCAACACTCGTTGTCTTTCTTTAGGAATGATGTCTAACAATCGCAAAGATAAAATTCAATTCATTAGAGATGGCTTGAGTAATGAGTCTTTAGATGATATATCACAGTCTCTTGAGACGCATTCTAGTGGACATGTTCATCGAGTAATTCACAATTTGCATACACAATTTCAAAAAGAAAGACAATAATATAGTCTCGGGAATCTGACTTTAAAAGACCTTGTTTGCTAATTTATAAGAAAATTAGATGGGAAACATATCCCCGATCCATAGAGGGCGTTCAATCCGCTACTGGACATAAAACCAGAGAAAGATGTGAGCCACAATCACAACTAATAGTACATATATTTCAATTTATTGTTTTGATTTCCTTTACTTTAAATTACTGTTTTGATTTACTTTAATTTATTGTTTTGTTTTCCTTAATTTATTTTATCGACAATATCTAAACATTTTGACTTTTACGATCTATTTTATTGTTCATATGATAATTGTCATTTTACAGGTACTAGTGCTTTTATTACTCACCCTTTTTCAGGATCTATAAATACAGCTCGTTATTTCTCTCTTCAACACATCCAGATAAGAGAGAAAATAAAAATGGAAACAACTTCAAGAAAACGAGTCATTAATATCTATGTGTTTTGTGGAACTAGCTCTGGAATTAAACCAGAATTTGTTGAGGCTGCAAAAGAATTGGGTAGATTTATGCCAGAAAAAAACATGCACTTAGTATATGGCAGTGGCAATCTTGGATTAATGAGATATGTTTCAAAGGCCGTACAAGAAGTTGGCTGTCAAGTTTGGGGATCATTCCAAAACCTTTGGCAGACAGAAACCTCATCGAAAAATCAGATGGAGAAAAGTGCATTGTCTCATGCATGTCTGAAAGACTTACTGAAATAATTAATCATGGTGACGCTTTTATTGCTTTAATGGATGGGCTGGGCACACTGTAAAAAATATTCACAGTGGAATCATGAGCTAACTTGAACATTCACCAAAAACTCATTGGACTATTTAATGTTGATAATTTTTTTTGATTTTCTTTTATTATTTATTACGGATGCCAAAAGACTTGGGTTCATTTCGAAATCGGTAAAATATATCGTTCTTACAGTAAGAAAAGCTGATGAATTAATTGATCAACTCTTAACTTATGAACCAAAAATCGACCTCATTCTTCCCAAGTTTAACTGGTCTGATAATTATCGTGGCAAGAAGCGTAGAGTGGACTTTGATCTTAATCAATAATTTTTCTTTTAAATAGTCGTAGATTCAATTGTCAATTCCACACTAACTTGGTGATGTCTTATAAACCCTGTTTCTTCTTATTCGGACATTGGGGACAATGTCTCAATTTGGTTGGGGGAGAGGATAGTTGGCTAGATAGTTTTTGTTTTATGTTTCATTGTTGTATTTTTCATTAAAAAAATTGTTTTCATTTTCGTTTTGTTGTTTTATGTAAAAAAAAATAATTATTATGTTATTTTTTCTTTATTGTTATTTTGTGTGTAAAAAATAAATGTGTTTTGTTTTGATTTGATTTTTTGTTTTCAAAAAATAGCTATACACAAACTAACAATAATTTTTTGACTAACCAAGTGGAATTGTTGTCCGGAGATGGCAATGTAAGGAGTTTTCGCTCCTGAGACGTATATCAATTTAATTCGTAACAAGTTATTTTTATTTTTTTTTCCTTTTAAATCATTGAAATTTTTGAATTCTCCATAATATTGATTAAATTTGATCTTCATATGCTCATTTGACAGGTATTATCAACGTACACGGTAACATATAAACATGGATTGTAAGTGAAAATTTTGTAATATTCAGTTCTCTAGTTTATTGGAGGTAGCACCTAAGGCAGTGGAATTTGTGTTTTTATTCAAAAAAAAAAGAAACTAATCATGCTTTTACTTAGTAACCGAACATCTTGCCTCAGCAAGTAGTGATTGTTCGGGTAAAACGGTAGATCTTTAGTAAGTTAAATAAAAAAATGATAATAATCAATTTTTTACTTAGTAACCGGACAGCTTGCCTCAGTAAGCAGTGATTGTTCGCGTAAAACGGTAGAGCTTGAGTTTGTAAGAAAAAAGTGTTTTTTAAATAAGTTCGATTTCGTAGCCTCTATAACTCGAGCAATTAAGTCTGTATGGGTGTTTTAGCACTTAGTGCCCTAAGGCCAACTGGTTTGGGAGTCACTGGCTCAAAGCTCGTTACATGGGTTAAAGAGAATGTTTAAGGAAATCAGACACTTCTTCCTTTTAATATCTGATATCCGAGCAATTAAGTATGTATGGATGTTTTAACACTTAATGCCCTAAGGTTAACTGGTCTGGGAGTTACTGGCCCAAAGCTCGTTACAAGGATTGAAGATGTATTTTTATTTTAATTTAAAAAAGAAAAAAATGTATATAAATAAATTACCATTGCCAAATGGTATGAATTCTTATATAACTTTAGGACAAAAATATTACTATCTTTTCAACTAGACATGTGAATATTGTGGGCACAATGAATCGATTGATACTTTGTTTTATGTGTGTATGGAATAATGGTAAAAAAATACAGGAGAATTTACTTATTTGATTATTTCGAAAGAAATAAAATAATTATTAACTTGGATAAGAATTTTTCTTTTAAGTTTTCGCTTAAAAATACTTGGCACTAGTAACAAGCTGGTTGGGGGTGTGATGACCACTAAAAAGTGCACATTTATTAAAAGAAAAATTATTCTTTTTACACTTATAGTTTCATTAATCTCCTTAATTTAGCATGTTTGTAAAATAATAATTAAATTTATATTTTATATATTTTTAGGTGAAATAATACTTTGGATGTATAGCTAAAATTGGACGTGACATTTGGATTTTGGAGGCCAAAAACTTAAAAGGGCGTTCTAACACTGTACAAATTCAGAAATTTTAGCCCTGCGCACTATTCATATTTTAGCCATAACTGTTTACTTCGATATCGGATTGAGGCTATTCTAGTTCCAAATGAAAGAAGACTCAAAAAATCTACAACTTTATTCTTGACAAGATTTTCTAATTCTGAAGTTTTCAAGGCCAAAAATGACGAAAAATCCAAAGTGTGTTATATGTAATTGCATGTTTAGTGGAGTGATTGCAATTGTAAATTGCATTTGCAATTTTCAATTGCAATGGCAGAGGTGCGAGCACCTCTATAAATAAATGTGCTCAATACCTCAATTTAGTCAGTCTGAATTCCATAATTTTCTCTGAAATTTTATAGATTTCTAGCACTTGTGTGTTTTATTTTTTCAAAAGCTTTCTTGTATTTTCTTTTTCTTTCAGTAATAAAATTATGTGTGTTTTTATTCAAATTATGAGTAGCTAATTTCTTTTTGCTGGGGTAAAGGGTAAAGTTTTTAATATGAAAATATAAATTAATCTCACTTATATTATAATATATATAAATTATAATCTAATTATTAATATTTAATTTAATTATGGATTAATTATTGACAAATTTTGTTACCATCTACATGACTGATTTTATTTATTTGACATAATTAAGTACCTAACTGGACTTGTTATAGACAAATATTATCACCCTCTTTATGGCTGATTTTATATGTTTTGGTATGATTAATTCCTGAAATTAATTATGTAATAATGACAATTTATATATTATAAAAAATGAGATTTCTAAATTTTAAATATTAAAAGTGGATCCCTTAACCCCAAGTATTTTATTTTATTGTTGCAGTCCAATTTAAAATTTTCCAATCACTTCAAACAATTCAATCTTTTTCTTTTCACTCAAATTATTATTTTATCCTATTAAATCTATTCCATCTGGTTCGACCTCAGACTTACTGAGTTATTTTATTACTTCGACACTCTTATACTTGGGAGTAAAGAATCATTTTGTGAGTGTGTCACTCGTCAATCAAAATCTACTCCCAGGCTTAAAAGCAGTTAGTCTACCATTTTGTGAGCATTGTGTTACAAGTAAGCAAAACAGATTAAAATTCAGTAGGTCAAGTGCTCAGAGTAAAACCATTTTAGAATTGATTCACTCTTATGTTTAGGAAACACCGGTTCAATCTCTGGGGAAAGTAAAATATTTTGTATCATTTATTGACGACTTTTCTAGAAGGTGTTGGGTGTACCTGATAAAAAATAAGTCAAATGTGATGTCAGTTTTTTAAAACTTCAAAGCACAAATTGAAATAGAAACTTGAAAGAGAATCAAGCGTTTAAAGACAAATAATGAAGGAGAATATTGAAGCAAGGATTTCGATGCATATTATCGTCAAGAAGACATAAAAGGCAAACTACTACACCATACACTCCTCAACAAAATGGTGTGGCAGAAATGATGAATAGAACACTGTTGTAAAGAGTAAGAGTTATGCTCAGAACAACTACTCTACCAAAGTGCTTTTAGGCAGAAGTAGTTCATACAACATGCTATATTTTAAATAGATCTCCATCAACAGCAAATGATTTGATTGCTGGACAATTATGACCCATATCGTCACTATTTGTACAGATCATGGTGTTGTTGTACAAATTAACTATGTGACAAGGAGATTGCACTCTTATCATTTGTGATTAGATCACATAGATATATAAATGATAGGAGGTCCCTATGATTAGTTCCTGGATTGAGATGATATGAGACAGTATCAGTCCACGAAGGATTAATCATTAAATAATCCATAGTCGTAGTATTATCGAGATTGGACATCGATAATGCGGAATAGACTAGTACTACACTTGTGCGCGTTGTGGGAGCACAACGGCATAGTTCTCATATATTTAAGTATTGGATACTTATGCAAGTGTGATAAGAGGTTGTGTTTACCGATGGTACGGAAAACAGCTTCGCTCTGGATAGACCCCCCGGAATTCCATTAGTACTATGACTATGTGTCTATGGAAGTCCGAAATCAGGGTAGGTGTATTTGGTCTTAACCTGAGACTTGCACCGCTAATACTTGCGACAAACGGTATGATTTAGTTTTGGTCGTCCAGGGCTTTAACCGGTTCTGTGTACGCCTCTGCTGGGTATATTGAGAATCGTAGTGTATTGGGTGTGATGTCAAGACGGAAGTATCACTCCAGTCATAGTGGAGATGATGTCACGTAGGATACGGAACTAGTGCTCTTAAGTACTGCAGTCATCGGGATGATATGACTAGGTCATGTTCATCCGATTATAGAGACTAGTTACCAGACATCCGACATGTGCTTCGTACGGGGCAGACACTTTCCAGCCCCAGGCCTAGCACGTGACATTCGATACTGGATCGCAATACGCAATACTACGTATACTACGTCTGACATAGATTATATATTCCAGTAAGAATATTTCTGGAGAAATGGGTAGGCACGGTGCTTTGCTAGAAGCCAACCATGTCTTGTAAATCGGTAAGCACGTGGTACGAGGTATGCACGTATTCGGATAATCTGATGACCGTAATTACTGCCAACATATCTAGGGATCTCTTGGGTCGCTTCCTAAAGATTCACCGATGACAGTTGACTCGAATTAGAATTAATCTGGGATTAATTAAGAGAGAGAATTAATCTGGGATTAATTAAGATGGAGAAAATTAATCTGGGATTAATTGAGGAATTATTTAATCTGGGATTAAATGTGTTCGGAAGAGAGAGAACGCGATTAATTTGGAATTAATCGGTAGAATAAATTTAATAGTTAAATTTGATTTTTCTATTTAATTTATTCGTATGGGCTAAAATTAATATATCGAATATATTAATATGAATTGGATTTCATTACGAAATTAAAGTTGGACTTTAATACGAGCGAACGAATTAATTTAGAATTAATTCGTAAACGGCATTCGTAATATCTTTACGAGGCGTCGTCATTTAATTAAATTAGATTTAATTATTTAGCGAGGGAAATTCGTTTAATCGGATTAAATGAATCCGAGCCGCGACAAACATTCGTAGAATCCATTTGAATTTTGAATTCAAATGTGGGGCCCACTTCACATGTGGTAGTTGGGAGGGTAGTTGGCATTTATGCCAAGCCACCACCATCCAACCACCTTGTAATGGTTTTGGTAAAACCATTTACCCAACCACCTAGTTTAGGTGAAAAGGGTAAAAGGGATTTTACCAAAAGCCTTCTCTCTCTCTCTTCACTTGTGTAATACAACACTTGGAACAAAACTAAAACCCTAGAATATTCCTCCATGGGCGTGAATGGCCTTCTCCCATCTCTTTGATTTTGTTGCAAAATCAACAAAGCTAGCACTTCATGGAATCAACTAAGGTGATAGGGAACCAACTCAAAACTTGGAATCATCAAAGGAAGGATCTTGGAGATCTTCATTCAAACAACTCAAAGCTTGGAATCATCAAAGGAAGGATCTTGGAAACCAACTCAAAGCTTGAAATCAACAAAGGAAGGATCTTGGAAATCTTCTTCTCAAAATTTTAAAAGCTCAAATCCATTCAATGTAAGTAATTCTGCAACTTATAATGAATTTATGAACACCTTTTCTTGCTTATTAGATCCTTGGCATGTTCTAGGAACACTAACAATGGTATTTAGAGCCAATTTTAAGCATGAAAATTTTAGGGTTCATGAGACTAAAATTTGGGGCTTTTATGTTTTGAACATGATTCTTTCAAATTGATGCTTTGAGCATGCTTAGAATATGATACTTAGAGTTATACATGATTAGATTTGAAACAAATCAAATGAATCAAAAATTAAAAATTTCTTCACATGGCCGAAATTCACTGTACAGTGGACTGCAGTTTTTTGATTTTTGTAACATGAAATGATACAAAATTTGGCATGTTCTTGGCATGTTCTAGGAACACTAACAATGGTATTTAGAGCCAATTTTAAGCATGAAAATTTTAGGGTTCATGAGACTAAAATTTGGGGCTTTTATGTTTTGAACATGATTCTTTCAAATTGATGCTTTGAGCATGCTTAGAATATGATAACTTAGAGTTATGCATGATTAGATTTGAAACAAATCAAATGAATCAAAAATTAAAAATTTCTTCACATGGCCGAATTTCACTGTACAGTGGACTGCAGTTTTTTTATTTTTGTAACATGAAATGATGTGTTTAAATGCATGTTTAAATGTTGATTGTTGGTTTGATTGGATTGGAATCAAAGTCAATAAAGTTTATGTTAAAATCAAAGAGCATGTTGAGCATGAAATGATGTGTTTTGGATTCAATTTTGTGTTGAGCATGAAATGATGAATTTTGGCTTCAATTTATGTTAAGCATAAATTGATGGATTAAGCATGATTAATTAAGTTAATTGATATTTTGGAAATATTGAGTTTAATTAATTAATCATGGCTAATACACTTTAATTAAAGTAATTGTGATATTTGGAATATTATAATTATGTTAATAAGCTTTTAATTAAGAATTGGGCTAAAAGTGTGTATTTGGGCTTAATGGGCTTGGTTTGACTAAGTTTGGTTTTGGACTTTTGGATTGGATCCAATTGGGCCCAAAATAAATTCCATAAAGTCCAAATATATCACTTGACCCTTTAAAGAATTTAATTGGGCCTAATGGGCCTAAATTAATTTGTAGGCAATAGGGTGATTCCTATTGGGCCTTGGCATTTTGGGTTTGATCCATTATGGCCAAAGCCCATGCCTTAAGAATTAATTAAAAGCCCATTGGACTTTAATTAAAATGACATTGGATGTTATTGGGCCTTTGAGACCCATTAAGATTGGATTTGGAATCCAAGTCTTTAAGGCTTATAAGTAAGTGTATATATTTAATTTGGAATTAAATTGGAATTAGTATTGAATACAAATAAATTGGATTTAAAGTTGTAGTTCAATATAATTCAAGAATACTTACTTTGAGTATTTATTCTTAAACGAGTTTGACTCATGCAAATCAAATCGTTGTTTGAACATTGGATGGTCATTAATTCAAAGATTAATTAATTGGATTAGATTGATTGAATAACATGATTGTATGAATACATGAATGTGTTGTATGAATAATGTATATCGGATGGATATTAGAAGGGTGAGGGCAATTTTGGAAATTGTAATAAATTTAGAATTTATTTAATTGGACCTGCGTGTCCAGCCTTTTATCTCCTTTCTCATTGTATTTCTCTTCTCACATATTCCCCTCAATGTAAATGAGGTTTCTTTATTGTATTTTGTAATTGGGTAGAAGTTAGAATAGTTCTAGCCGGGGAGAGGAAATGGAGTGATTTGTTCTAGGAACAATTTGTGACATATCCATCCGTATATCTTATTAATTTATTTATTTATATGCGCTTTATTATGTATTTAGAATGCATGTTTAAGGGTGTATGATGATGAGACCTTAACAAAGATAATAAATTGGTTGCCAATTTGCACGCGAAAAACCCTCAAAACATATTAAGCGTTTTTCCTTCCGTTGAGTGATTCTTACTCAAGATCCAAAGTTGGCATTGGTTTGTTGGCCAAAGTCAAGACCTTTGTCAATTGCGGATGTGTTTGAATCATGAGAGTTTTGTTCCATATCGGTGTCTTGTCCAAGTCGTGATTTGTTGGCCAAAGTCAAGATCACTTCTTGTCCATCGACATTGATTACGAAGCTTTCCATGTCAATGGGTTCCGCTTAACTGGGATCATTAAGTTTGTTGTGCCAAAGCCAAGGCTTAGTTGATTCAGAGGAAAAAGGTTAGGTAATATATTGATATATTGGCATATATAAGATATATGTTTCGGACTTGGATGTCCACCTACTGGATCTAGGAATTGGATGAGATCCAATTGATCTTAGAGATCTACCTAGTTAAGTATCATACAATTTGTTGGCCAAAGTCAAGATTGTGTGTTATTTAACGGGATCATAGCCCACTAGGAAACATGGTTTCCCGAGTACTCGACAGAGGGTTAGAGGCTCGCAGAAAAATAGTGGGAGGCAAGTATTAAATTTGCAATATTCGTTTAGTTACTTGCCATACGCGCTCAATCAAATATCATTCGTCAAATAAATTATATATTAGTTGGACTAATATTTATTGTTGTTTTAATTAAACAGTTGGACTGTATTCAAACCCCTTCATTTATAGTTGATTATATAATTGGATTATAGTAATCAATATATTTGAATTTTACCCTTCATTTATAGTTGATTATATAATTGGATTACAGTAATCAATATATTTGATTTTACCGATCATTTATAATGATTATATAATTGGATTATAGTAATCAATATATATTTGATTTTAACCAATAAAATTGTAATAAGTTATATAGTTAGACTATAGTAATCATTACATTAGATTGTACCTGAAATCGTTGATTAAATAGTTGGACTATTAGAATCAAGATTAAATTGAAAGATTAGTGTTTAAAACATTATCCTAAGGAAAATGTTTTTAGACGACTTTAATTTTCAAATTGGGAATAAATTTCAGGATAGTCCTGAAACTAAGAAGTTACTTTATTTGATAAAATAACATCTTAGGCCTAAGCCCGGAGTTAAGCAAATAGTAGAGCATGATCTTTGGAAGATTCATGTGATGATAACTTTAATGTTTAATCCATTATGCTTGCCATAAAGACTCATTAATTTCCTAATCAGAACTAAGGATTAGATCCTTAAAGTATGATGAAGAAATTGAAGGATCTTCATAATCTATTCTTAGATCTTAGAAGTATTAAATTGCAATTAATAACTCTTCGAGAGTTAATGGTATTCTCAAGAGATAAAGCCAAAGTTTGCAATAAGGCAAGTAGCGCAAGGCGCACCTTACTACTTCGATATTCTAGAAACCCAAGGCTTGGCCAAAGGCTTATGGGATATAGAAAAGGGCAAAGGCAAAATCATTACTGTCTTCTAGGAAGACAAATGACATATCCAAAGATGTCTGCTTAAACTGTTGCAAATGGGATCACTGAAGCGTGACTGCCGTATGGACAAAGCAGACATGAAGGAATTGAAGACGAGCAAGGCTCTGACTTCAAATATGTTTGTCATAAATATGTTCACTACTAGTATTAAAATTGGATTTTAAATACTAATTGTGATACATAAATATGCATTGATGTGCAGAATCTGCTATGAGCAGGATACCGACTTCAATTGAGAATTAATCTGCGAATCGGAAACGGGATGAAAGTCGCTGTTTTACCGCAGATACCTAAGTTTAGGAACTACCCTTCGGGTTTGTACTTAAATTAGGAAACTGTTATAATGTAACTAGTTTGACTAGAAACATTATCTCTATATCGAGTATAACTCGTTGCGAGTACACCTTTATATTCTAGAACACTAAAATGTTTTATTTTATAAAGATGATATTGAGATAAACACATTAGATGTGAATAACAGTATTTATATTTTGAATATAAATAAATCTCAAACATATAACATGACAAACAAATAGCTCAAACTGATTTGATCAGATGAGACTTATTTGTGGCAGTGTTGTCTGGGACACAATCAAACAAGACTCGTATATCCACACTTTTAAAGAGTGGATACTAGGACGGATTTGATTCCATTCAAATGAAGTCTACGAATCTAGTTTATTGGGCAAAGTGCCTAAAACACCTTTACTTGGTAAAAGTATAAGTGCCACCGATCTATTAGCCCTGTTCATAGTGACGTAAGTGGGCCCATGTCTAGCTATCCTAAAGGTGGATATGAATATTTCGTGACCTTTACGGATGTGGCATCGCATTATGGTTGTGTTTCTTTTGAAGAACACAAATCGGAAACTTTTAGAGTTTCGACACGAAATAAACAAACAGATCGGCTAAAGTATTAAAACATCACGGTTTGACCATGATGAAAATTCATAAGCAATAAGTTTCTCATATACTTGAAAGAGTATAATATTCTTTCAATGAGGACTTCTCCCGGAACACGTCAATTTGACGGTGTGTCCGAACGGAGAAATAGAATTTTGTTGGACATGATAAGGTTAATCATGAGTCGCTCTGAGCTACCATTTTCCTTCAAAAGGGATAAGCATTAACAGTGCAATACTTATTTTGAATAAGGTTCCATAAAATCTGTTTGACAGATTTCATATTAGATATGAACAGGAAAGAAACTGGGCTTTCTCACTCCTGATGATTTGGGAATGCTAGGCATACGTTTGGATGATACCAAACTGGAACCCAAATTGGATAAGTGCCTAATGTAATTGGTTATCCTAAGGAAACCAAAGTATAATACTTATACAACTCACTAGAGAACAATGTAATTGTTGCTCACCATGCGGTTTTCATAAGAGGAATACCGATATGTAGTGGTAAGTGGGAGGATAGTAAAACTCGATGAAAAATCAGAGTTATACTGTTCAAGGCACCAAGTCCTTAATGGAACACAAACAGTTCATCAAGGATGAAGCTATACCAATAATCTTCGAATACACAAGAACAACGTAGGTCGGAGAGATTCAGAAAACAACCTGGGGTATGAGTTTCTGATCTCACCTCAGAAAGATGTCAATCTTATTGAGGAATACGAACTGACTACGTATGAGGAAGTGATACAAGGTATCGACTCCCTATTATGGCAAAGTGCCATGAAGTCCGAAATGGATTCCATGTATACCAACTATGTTTAGAGACTAGTTGATGTACCAGAAGGCATTGTACCTATTGGTAGTATATAAGTCTTCAAGGAAGACATACATGGATGGCAACATACCAACGTACTAAGCTAGGCTTGTAGCGAAAAGGTATCGTTATCAACATTGTGTCGATTACAACGAAACCTTTACTGTTGCCAGGTAAATCCATTTGGATAATGCTTGCTGATGCTGCCATTCAAGGCTTGCTGTTTGCATGTTCATTCATTAAATATGGCAGCTGAACGTCAAAATCGCTTTCCTTAAACGGAAACTTCTTTGGAGGATGTTTATAACATCCTGACGGTTTTGTCGTACCAAAACTAGCAAACAAGGTTTGCAGGTTATTCGTTCTATGTTTGGATTGAAGCAAGCATTAGGTTCTTGGAATTATCGTTTTGATGTAATCATAATGGTTTATGATTTAATTCAAAACGAGAAATGATTCTTGTGTATATAAGGAAGTTAGTGGGAGAGCACTGAAAGTGACTGTCCTAAACAATGATGATATGTCATTTCTTGGAAATGATATTCCCATATTACAATCGGTGAAAGCTTGGCTTTCATGAAAATTCTCCGTAGAATTCTTGGGAGAAACAACCTTTATTCTAGGAATAAAGATCTACTGGGATAGATTTAAAGTTGTTAACACTCTCTGAGAACTCGTACATTGAAAAATGTACGTGACCTGGTGTCTCATACGCTTTGAGCATATGGAGTCACAAACAGGTCAATCCAAGTGATAGTCACTGGATTGATATTAAGAACATCCGTTAGTATCTTAGAGAACTAAGGATGATGTCTTAAACTATGGAGAATGAGAACTTGAAGTGACTGGGATCACTGCTGCTGCAAGTTTCCTAACCGATAAAAACAACGGTACTATACAGTTTGAATAACGAAACAGTAGCTGGAAATCTTCCAAGCAAGAGACTGTTACCGAATAAATACAAATGCGAGTTATTGCTACGGCTGAGGCAGCAATAGAAGCCATTTGGGTCGATGATAAATCTAATTAGATTAGATATAGTTCTGAAAGCAGCTGAGCTAGGCGTCAGCACAGGCTAAAGAATTAATGGTCTCATCAACGATCCAGATCCATACTTCAACTATTCATCTGATTCATTCGGATCATACATCGTGGCGATGTGATGATCGAATAAATCACATCAGACGATAATCACGCAAATCCGCTGACGAAAGCCTTTCCTCAGCAGTTTGAGCGAACCGTAAATAGTTTCGGGTGTATGACACTCGAGTGACTGGCTATAGGCCAAGTGGGAGATTGTTGGACAATTATGACCCATATCGTCACTATTTGTACAGATCATGGTTGTTGGTTATTTCTAAGGTCCCAAGATCAAATCAAGACATGAAATAATGCGTGAATACATCAACGGAGGTAGCGGAATACTCACATTGATCGGTTATCGATTTGAAGACGAATCAAGGCCAAAAACGTACTGCCCTTCACGCCAAACTGCAACAGTCCACTGTCCTTGCAAAACAGAATTTCGGGTCTCAAAACGAAGCTCCAAACTCCATCGGATGAGTCCCGCCTCATGGTCGAACCTCCCTACCACCTTCGCAAGACTTGTAAGTGTGCTAGCACTTGATTTTCTCACCATGAGAAACCACTCTTGGCTTCCCTTTGTTCACGCCATTTCTGGTTCCAAACCAGTGAAGATTTTCTTCATTTGGCGTGAGAGAAGAGAGAATGAGAGAGAAGAAGTTTTTTGTGTTAAGTTAAAATGATTTACCAAAATCATTTATATTTATGCCATAATTTTTATTAAATTAATAATAAAATTATGACACAAAACATGCAATGGCTTAGAGTGTCAAACACTCAACTCCATGCAATGACATTGAGTGCAATGTACCACATCTACATGCAAAGCATTAGATGACATGTGTCTGTGGGCCCCACACGTTTCCAAATGAAAGTGGGCCCACGTGCACTCACCGCGTTCGGGTTCGATATTTCCGAAATACTGTGCTTACGTCGCGACGTTAATTCAATCGAATTTAATAAATAATTGCGCCTGGCGAAATTATTATTTACGTCGCTAACGAATTAATTCTAAATTAACTCGTTTGCCCGAATTAAAATCTAATTTTAATTCCGCGTCGAAATCTAATTTCATTTAATATATCAAATATATTAATTCATCGATTAATTCCAATTAATCGTTCTCTCTCTTTAGACGACATTTTATCCCGGATAAAATATCTCCGTTATTAATCCTAGATTAATTTTCTCTCTCTTCTATATAATCCCAGATTATTCAAGAGTGCAAGTTGTGTGTCATCGGTGGATTATCGGGAAGCGACCCATGAGATCCCCGGATAATCTGGCAGTAAATACGGTCGTCGGAGTATCCGAATCACGTACGTACCAAGTACTACGTTCTACCGATTTACGAGACAAGGTCGACTCCTAGAAAAGCACCAAGTCTACCTAATTCTCCCGACATATCCATTAAAGAATATTAAGATCTGTATCAAGCGTAGTATACTAATGTATTGTGCGTATCGGCCCAGTATCGGATAATCACGTGCTAGGGCTGGGGCTGGATAAGTGTCTGCCCCGTCCGAAACACATATCGGATGTCTGGTAACTAGTCTCTATAATCGGATATTCATGACCTGGTCATAATATCACGATTGGATGCGCATCACTTGAAGAGCACTAATACCGTATCCTGCGTGACATCATCTCCATTATGACTGGAGTGACACTTCCGTCTTGACATCACATCCAATACACTACGATTCCTGATAAACCCAGAAGAGGTGAACACAGAACCAGTTAAGATCCCCCACCACCAAAACCAAAGTTTACCGATTGTCGTAAGTATTAGCGATGTAAGTCTCAGGTTAAGACTATACACACCTACCTTGATTTCGGCCTCCCATAGACACCTAGTCATAATACCAATGGGATTCCGAAGGGTCTATCCAGAGCGAAGCTGTTTCCCGTACCATCGGTGAAACACGACCTCCTATCGCACTTGCACAAGTATCCAATACTTATATATATGAGAACTATGCCTTGTGCCCTCACAACGCGCAAAGTGCAATACTAGCTTATTCCGCATTATCGATGTCCAGTCTCGATAATACTACGGCTAGGGATATTTAATGATTAATCCTTCGTGGACTGATACTGTCTCATATCATCTCAATCCAGGAACTAATCATAGTGACCTTCTCTTCATTTATATATCTATGGTGATCTAATCACAAATGATGAGAGTGCAATTTCCTTATTACATAGTTAATTTGCTATAACAACACAATGATCTGTGCAAATAGTGACGCTATGGGTCATATTATCCAACAATCCCCACTTGGCACGTAGCGAGTCACTCAAGTGTCCTACACTCGAACTATGTAGGTTCGCTCAAATTGCTGAGAAAAAGGTTTTCGTCAGCGGATTTGCTTAATTATCGTCTGACGCGATTTACACGATCATCACATCGCCACGATGTATGATCCGAACGAATCAGATGATATAGAAGTATATATCTGGATCGTCGATGAGACCTTTAATTCTTTAGCTTGTGCTGACGCCTAGCTCAGCTGCTAACAGAACTATATCTATCTAATTAGATTTATTTTTGATCCAAATGGCTTCTATTGCTGCCTCAGCTGCAGCAATAATCCGCATTTGTTGTTTATTCGGCAACAGTTATCTTGCTTGGAAGATTTCCAGCTCACTGTCCCGTATTCAAACTTTATAGTACCGCAGTATTTAATTGTTTGGAAACTTGCAGTGGTGATCCCAGTCACTTCAAGTTCTCCTTCTCCATAGTTTAAGACAGCATCTTTAGTTTCTCTCCGATACTAACAGATGTTCTTAACTTCAATCCAGTGACTGTCACTTGGATTGACCTGATTGTGACTCCATATGCTCGAAGCGTATAGACACCAATACAAGTACATTTTAAATGTACAATTTCTCAGAGAGTGTTAACAACTCCAAATCTATCCCAGTAGATCTTTATTCCTGAATAAAGGTGTTTTACTCCCCAGAATTCTACGGAGAATTCTATTGAATATCTAAAATCTATGAAAGCCAAGCTTTCACCAATTGCTTTATGGGAATTTCACTGTCAGTGCGCTCTCCCACTAACCTCCTTATATACACAAGAATTATTTAGTTTTGAATCAAATCATAAACCATTATGATTATTTCAAAACAACAATTCCAAGAACCTTATGCTTGCATCAATCCAAACATGGATCGAATAACCCGCAAACCTTGTTTGTCGGTTATATAAAATCGTCAGGATGTTGTAAATATCCTCCAAAAGGTTTCCTTTTCAGGAAAGCGATTTTGATCTGTAACTGACAAATTTCATAAATGAAATACGCAGCAGTTATCAACAAGCATTTTCAAAATGGATTTAACCATGGCAACAGGTAAAAGGTTGAACCGGTTATTAACACAATGTTGATAACGATACCTTTTCGTCAAAGTCTAGCTTTGCACGTTGGTATGTTGCCTTCCATGTATGTCTTCCTTGAAGACATTTATAGTACCAATAGGCCACAACGCCTTGTGGTACAACAACTAGTATCCAAACATAGTTGTTATACATGGAATCCATTTCGGACTCATGGCACTTTGCCATAATAGGGAGTCGATACCATGTATCACTTCCTCATAAACGTAGTCGGATGGTACACCACCATAAGATTGACATCTTTATGGGGCGAGATCAGAAACCCATACCCTAGGTTGTTTTCTGACTCTATCCGATCTACTAGTTTCTTGTGTATTTGAAGATTAATGGTATAGTTTCATCATAGATGAACTATTTATGTTCCATTACGGACTTCGTGCCTTGAACAGTATTACTCCGATTTTCATCGAGTATCACTATCCTCCCACTAACCACTGCATATCGGTATTCCTCTCAGGAAAACCGCATGGTGAGCAACAATTATATTGTTCTCATGTGGGATTTACAAGTACTATACTTAAGGTTTCCCTTAGGATACCTATATGGCACTTATCCAATTTGGGTCCTTAGTTTGGTATCATCCAAACTCTATGCCTGGCATACCCAAATTATCAGGAATGATAAACCCCGTTTCTTCCTGTTCATATCCTATATGATATCTGTCAAACAGATTTATATGGAACTTATTCTAAATATAGTTTTGCACTGTTAATACATATCTTTTGAAGGAAATTGTAGCTCAGAGCGACTCGTGATAAACCTTATCATGTCCAACACAAATTCGGTTTTTGGTTCGGCACACCGTCTAACTAACGTGTCTCGGCAGGAGTCCTCATATGAAAGAATACCATACTCTTTCATTTACGTATGAACTTACTGCTTAAGTATTTTCCATTACGTTTTACCGTGGCGGAATAATACTGTAGCCGATCTGTTTGTATACTTCGTGTCGAAACTCAAAGTTTCGGATTTGTGTTCTTCAAAAGAACACATAACCATAACGTGATGCCACATCCGTTAAGGTCACGAAATATCATGTTCACATCTAGCCAAGCTAGATATGGGCCCACTTACTTCACCATGAAAGGGCTTACATATCGGGGCCTTACACTATTACCTAGTAAATAGTATTTTAGGTACTTTACCTAGTAAACTAGAATCATAGACCTTATTTGAATAGTCAAATCAGTCCTAGTACCCACTCTTAAAAAAGTGTGGATATACGAGTCTTGTTTAATTGTGTCCTAGACAACAATGCCACAAATAAGTCTCCATTGATCAAATCAATTTGAGCTATTTATTTGTCATTTTAATATGTTT
>SKCR01010042.1:0-22863 GCA_019454045.1 Zanthoxylum bungeanum
ACAATTGAGAGAGGTTTGTTCAAGGATGACACGCTTCTACAATAAAAAGGTTCGGGTACGATCTTTTCTCCCTGGAGATTTGGTCCTGAGGCGAGTAACTCTAAATACGAGGAGGCACAAGGAAGGTTTATTAGGTGCCAAATGGGAAGGGCCGTGGAGAGTAACCGAGGTCGTCAGATCGGGTGCCTATCTATTGGAGCAGCTGAACGGTATCCGGCTCAAAAAGTCCTGGAATGTTGAGATGTTGAGAAGATACTTCCAGTAACTTCCCCCCATGATGGTCCTCAAAGGGTTACAAGATGAGCAGAAGGCCCATTGAGCTGTTGAATGAAAAGTAAATGATGTCATCAGAAGTCTCCTTCTAGGATTGAGCTGTTGAATGAAATGTAATGTCAGGAGTTCGAGTTTCTCCTCATAAGGATGAACAAGCTCCTCCTAGAGAAATGGTGGATGTTGTTCGACCTGCCAATTTTCTGGTTCTCGGTAACGACAGTCGTCATGAAGCAGTATGAGAGCCGTGATGTAAGGTGTGCTCGATCAGTTTCTATAGTGCCTCATACTTGTTATGCATGTGTGGTGGCTTTCCGAGCTTGTCATTGCCCAGAGGGTGAAACATATGAGGGTGGATCGACAAGTGGGAATAGGAGGAGAAGTAATCAACTATGAGGTTAACGGTCCAAAGTCATAAGGCTAACTTATTCCACTCTTCCACGGAGCCGAGGCACACTCGCATACACCCGAAGAAAGTGTACACCAGAGGATACAAGTCGGACCCCGATCAAACTAGAAAGCAGCACTTGTCAAGAATTGTTCGAAGATGTTAAGGAAGATAGTTTCAGTAAAAGCCTCTCTAAGAATGACCCTCAAAGAATTGTAAGAAGGGCAGTAGATCCATTGAATATGAATAAGACTTTCCCTTTTTAAACTTGCATCTTTAAGGAATGATCGCAGCGTAAAGACATGCATGGCGTTTGGCGCCTCGGGTATCCATAGCACGCACGGCGGATGATTCGACGTGGCGTTTGGTGCTTTAAGGTAATCATAGCACATATGGATTGCTAGTGGCTTCAGTATTATGGTATCTCTGGCTTTGCATAGCACGAGGAAGGCCCACGGGCCTCTGTGGTATTTTCCGCCCAGTATTGGAGGTACATAGCACGGGGAAGGCCCACAGGCCTCTGTGGCGTTTGTAGTTTCGGGAGGTATATAGTACGGGGAAGGCCGGAGGGCCTCCGTGGCATTTTTAGCCTCGGGATATGCCTAGCACGGGGAGGGAGATGCCCATGTGGCGTTGTCCATCCCATTTCGGATCCGTATGAGCATAGCACGGGGAAGGCCTGGGTGTCTCCGTGGCATTTACAGACTCGAGGTCTGCCTAACGTGGGAAAACTCTTATGGCGTTGGTCGCCCCCTTGATCCGTAGCTCGGTTCTCCGGGACGTTGAACTGTGAGGTTCAAAATTATTGTTTTGGGTGGCATGCGGCATAACACTATCTCAGGCTCCCTTGTTGTTTCTTTTGGGTCTACATGGGGTATGTGATATATCACCTTCATTTTGTTTTGTCTTGTTGTTTTCTTTGGTTTTGTTTTTGGTAGATGACTAGAAGTGGGACGTTATTTCCAGTCTCCATAGTGCTTTCCGGAGGTTGAAAATCTTCCCTCGGAGTTAAGTTGTAGAAAGAAAGTTGATGGCTCGGGGCTGCATTCGTTCCGCCGATGCAATAGTGTTGATTGATGGCTCGAGGCTGCATTCGTTCCGCCGAGACCATAGTGTTGATTGATGGCTCGAGACTGCATTCGTTCCCCCGAGGCCATGTTGGTGGCACAAGGAGAGTACATTCCCTTGGGGCCAGTTTGTTTGATAGCTCGGGGCTGCATTCGTTTCGCCGAGGCTATGTTGGTGGCATAAGGAGGAAACATTCCCTTATTGACAAAGTTTGGGTCGGTTTACGTCCCACCGAGACGTTATTATCTTCATTGGCATGAGGTCGGAGTTTCTCTCTCATGGCCACGTATTGGTGGCACAAAGAAGACACATTCCCTTATGGCCAAGTTTTTACATCGGTTCGGGGTTGGGTTACGTCATGACGATGCCCTATTGCTGTGTGTTGGCGCAAGGAGGGTTCATTCCCTTGCGGACAAGGGACTTAGATAGCGTGGGGTCAGAATCTTTCCCAAGGCCTCTTTGTGTCAGATCGGCTCGGGGCTGGGTTTCGTCTCGCCGAGGCCTTTTTGCTATTTGGCAGCCAGAGGTGAGTTTTCCCTCGTGACCAATGTTTTATTTTACAGGTCTTCCGGGATCACTGCATGTCAAGAGCGTACATCAGCCCGAGATGACATCAGATGTGATTTTTCAAGAGAAGAAGTTAGAGATAGACTGACCGGAGTTAATCCAGGTCAACGTTTGCGGTCAGAGAAGGCCTAGCGGAAGGGATGACCAAGCTATTGGTCAGAAGTAGAGGTATTAGATCTGGATTGCGAACCCGACGTGGATTTTTACAAAGAGCACTGCTGCTTGCAGATTGTGGAACCCGTTGTGAGGTGAAGCAGACTTGAGGTTCTGGACTTGATCAAGATCGAACATCAGAGTGAGAGAAAATCACCATCTTTTCATAGTTTCTGGCATCAACTAACCAACTCATTGATACCAAGAACTAGGGGGCAGATGTTGATGGTTACTTTCTACCCCGATAAACTTTGAAACCTGAAGAGGGGTATAATGGGGTTTGCACTTAAACAGATGGAGGTCCAAGGTCATTGTGAGGATGAGAGGTTGGACGAATGGGCCCGAGCCTGAGGCGCAGAAGGACATAAGGGAAGAACCATACTCGACCCAATATAAAGGCATCAGATTCGATAGCACTTGGGCATCCGTGAAGGCCTACCCGACAAAGTAAAGTGAGGAAAGAAAAGGTCTTAGCATCGACCCAACCTTGCTGGACAGGTCAACCATCTCAGTTTATAGTCGATCATCTCACCTTGCTGACCGGAGTAGGTAGGTCGGGGTAATGGCATTATGTTTAAGTCTAGACAATGTAAGCCCTAAACAGAAGTTTGGGTCTCCTAAGCATTGTTGAAAATAGAAGTAAGCCAGCGGCTAATGGGACATAGCAGAGCTGCAAGTTTATTGACTGACACACGCTATCGCATAGAGTGGTTAGGATACAGGTTAGCACTGTGGCATAACATGTAGCAGTTACCAAAAGTGGCATGGTTTAATAAGATACAGATGGCAGGTCGTAGGGGTGTCAGACAGTTGAGCCATAATCCGTAGGATAATTGGGGAAGAGAGCCTAAGCAATAATGACTTAGCAACGTGGGTGATGTCACGAAGATAGTGTAACAGTGTAATTAGACTTAGTATATAAGGAGGTTGAGAGTTCATTGTAGAGGGTTGAGCAATTTTATTCACATGCACTTGTAACTTGTAATAGAGAGAAATGATCCCGAGCTATAGAAACAGAAGAGTTCGATCAGACACGAGCCAGTAATAAAAGCTTTCTTTTCCCTTGTGCCCGTGGACGTAGGTTGGATCTATTTCGCTGAACCACATTAAATCCTTTGTTTATCTGTGTGTATTCTATCTTTTGTCAAGTTTGCATTTGGTTCCTAACAAATTAAAGAAATTCACTGTTGAGTGAGGTTTGTTCGAGGAGTGATTTTCTCGGATTATCCCTGTAACGAAAAACAGTCGTCAACACTGTTATTTCAATTAGAGGATGTCTCTCTCTCTTTTTGTTTTTGAGGAAAAAGGGCAATTATATAGTTTCTTATTTGAAAGAGAGAAAGAAAGAAAACGAGGTTTGATCAATAACTGAAAATTTGGTACTATGACATTTACTCTTTCAAGTAGAATTGAAGTAATCTAAGCACAATATTGTATCATTGAAAATACAGATTATGAATGTAGTGTTGAGTGAGCAACGGACAAACCCGAGCGCAGCGGAAACCCGCCCAAGATCAAATCGCGAGCGAATAAAAAATATATATATATATATATTTTTTTAATTTTCGGCAGTCCTTAAAAATAGTGGGTTTAAAATTTTAATTGCAAACTTAAAATTTCCAATGCATTAAACATTTTCATATATTAAAAATTACCATAAGTCCATTTAAAAATTCCAACACACTTTAATCAATTTATCAACTCTCGACAAATTAAAACTAAGCATCCTAATTATTTCCAACACTTGAAAATAATCCAAACATATTAAAATTAATTTTCCAACACTTGAAAAAATTAATTCAAGTATACAAAATAATTTTTCACTCTTGAAAAATTAATCCAAGCATTCAAAATTACATATCATCTATATACTAATTTTCCACACTTGAATGCTTCAATTCCTCACATACATGCTTCCAATTAATCCAACAATCCACGACACTTTTCTCAACAAAATAAACAATAAAATTACAAATTAAATTTTACCAACAATTTCTTTCAAGCCTTTCCAATTTCAGAAGGGTTGTATCCAAGCTTTTCCAAGTCCTCCAAGCTTTGAACTCCTTCAAACTCCACCAAATTAAGCTCCTCAAGAACAAGTCTGGTGATCAAAAGGTGGTTTGATCACTCAAGAATAGCAACTAAGATCCCCAATATTTAACTCTTAAACCCTAGGAAAAAGAAAAACTCAAGAACATAAATTAACCCTTAACACTTAGGGATTAATTCCATGGACTTGATTATATGTAGGGTAATATTTGGTGAGATTATTGGCTTGGATTTTGAAAGCAAAAACAATTCTTTCTCTTGTGTTGCTCGGCAGAGAGTGAGAAGCAGTGAGCAAAAGGAAGCAAAAAAAAAAAAATAGCTTTTTTTTTTTTTTTTTTCTTTGTCTCGACAGTGGGTGTATCAAAAGGAAACTAATTTCTTTTGCTTTTTTTATTCTATTTGTTACTTTCTCTCTGCAGTAAGTAAAAAAAAAAAAAAAAAAAAAAAAAAAAAGCAAAGCAATTTTTTTTTCATTTTCTTTTTATTAATTAAAATTAATAAAACAAATCCAAGCCTTTCATTTAAACCATGGTTTAAGGGAATCTTTTCCCTACACTACATATTTTAAAAAATAACTTAACCAATGTTAAAACAAATATCTCACCAACTTTAAAACTTAGTTACAAATTGAATAAATTAGTTACTTTAACCAAAATTGTTCAATTGCTTTAACTTAGTTACTTTAATTAATTAAAACCTATATTTGTATAAACTAAGTAATTATTTTGTATATTAATTTAACAATTAAATTAATTCACAAAATAATTACTAATTTAATGTAAATCGAATTACATTTATTAGACAATAAAATTATATCAACTCTTGATATAAAATTAATTAATTCAATTCATTTCATAAATTATCGGATTAAACAATTTAATCCTAAAACCCAAAAAATACTTTGTCAACATTTGATGAGAGGTCGCCCTAGTGCTCAACGAGTAAACTCAATATAATGGAACTCTCTAGGTTCACGTTCGGTTGTTACGTATATATATACTAATATATCTCATATACTTGTATATTTATTTCATGAAGGCTTGTCCACCTACAAATCATGACTAAACAACACGACACGTCGAACCATACAAGCCGAGGTTAAAATGCTAATGTATAATCCCTTCGTCATCAACGTTTCCAATTGAGTAAGGTTATAGTTATACTGTCAAAATCTTATCTACTCAATGTATGAAACTTTTCATCCTTATATTCCATTAATAAATAATATAGCAAAACTCTTTTTGAATATTATTTATAATGTTAAAGAGATAATTTCTTTAACTAAATTTCGGCTGAAAGATTTCCGGAATATATTCGGAAAAATTTCTGGAAACAAAATCCAACCATATGGACTGACGAATCCTCATCTTAACACACACTGATCTTCGTGAGCATCGGTCTATACCTAACAGTCATCCAGAGGCTAGACCATGAAAGGTCTCTCACATGCATGGTATCAGGCACAGAGGATCACTCACAAGACCACCGTGGTGTCTCAAGTCAAATGACCACAATAACTACTCAACTCGAAAAGATAACTATTGACAGTTTTTAGAATATCTATTAGTCATCTTTTATGAGTTAATCCAATACTCATTCAACTAATGAATATCTGCATTTCTATACGAACTTCCGTTAAGCTCACAGTCTGTTGAGGCAAACCATATGTCCATTACATATATAGACAATGCACTAATCTTACCAATATAATGACCGACCCATGTCAATATATCTAGACCATGAATAATTTATGTTCGAGAGAATGCATGATATTTCTCATCACCATTTACAACTCTTGCAACTATATCACCATATGTTGTAACTCTCGGGTCTTTACTAAATTCATTTAAGGTTCCGAGTGTAACTCGAAATCTCTAACTCTTAGAGTAATCTAACTCTTAGATTTACAATATATAAATAAAAGTAAGAGTTTTACCATATAAATAAATAAATAACCATGATAAAATAAATATTATATTGCATAAATATCAAATATTCATACAAAAAGTGAATGGTGCTTGATCACCATTTCCAACACTCCCACTTGATCTAGTGCCATTCACGATGGTATCTAATACCCATGGACTCCACGTGTTTCTCAAACATTTTGGGAGTTAAGGCTTTAGTCAGTGGATCCGCTACATTTTCTTCAGTTCGTACTTTACAAACTTTAATGGCACCGCCGTTGAGAGAAAACACAAACCCATATGTAGACTTTCTATCATCTGGATCAGATTGAAAATCTGAATTCGTGTAACCTCTCAATTGTAAGTCATTTTCTCCATAAATGAGAAACTTCTCCTTTGTACCCTTAAGGTATTTCTGAATATGTTTCACAGCCATCCAATGGTCCTGACCCGGATCAGACTGATAACGGCTTGTGATATCAGGTCTAGTACATAACATGGCATACATTATGCTATCAACAACGGAAGCATAAGGCTGGCTAAGCATTTTAGCCCCTTCATCATATGTTTTAGAACACATTTTTCTTAGACAGATGAATACCATGTTTGAAAGGCACATTGACTGTCTTACAGTCAACAAAGTTGTACCTTTCTAAGATCAAATCAATGTACTTGGACTGAGAGAGTCTTATCAACCTCCTTGCTCTATCTCTATAAAGCTTTATACCTATATATAAGAGGTCTCTCCCAAATCCTTATGGAGAAATTCTTACTGAGATAGGCTTTAACAGATTGTAACATACTTATATTGTTTCCGATAATAAGTATATCATCAACATAAAGCACTAAGAAGACTATCATGCTCTCACTAAGCCCTTTTATAGACACATGATTCCTCTTTGTTTTTGAAACCAGACGATTTGATCACATCGTCAAAACGAAGATTCCAACTACGGGAAGCTTGTTTAAGTCCATAAATAGACCTTTTAAGCTTACATACAAGACTAGGATCTTTGGAGAATGCGAATCCATTGGGTTGTTCCATATGGATATCTTCCTCAAGATTTCCATTCAGAAAAGTTGTTTTCACATCCATCTGCCAAATTTCATATCATAGTGTGTGCGCAATAGCTAATAAAATCCTGATTGACTTAAGCATGGCTACAGGAAAAAGGTTTCCTCATAATCAATACCTGATTTCTGAGTATATCCTTTTGCTACTAGTCGGGCCTTAAAGGTTTCAACCTTTCCATCGGGCCCCCGCTTCCTCTTGTAAACCCATTTACAACCGATAGGAACAATTCCGTCGGGAAGCGGAACCAAGTCCCAGACTTAATTATCATGCATTGAGGCAATCTCGAATTTCATAGCTTCCAGCCATTTCTCCGCATTGATGTCTAACATCGCCTCTCTGTAGGTTAAAGGATCTTTTTCTTCAATTAAGAAAACATCGAGCGTATCATCAGATGACGTCCTGTACCTGACGGGGGTCTCGATATCTTTTGTGACCTACGAGGTGGTTGTGTCAAAGGTATCTCATCTTCTTGAACTTCTGGTTCTATCGTCGATTCAATGTTATTTTGATTGACTTCATCTAAATCAATCATTCTATGATTTGCACTTTCTAACACAAATTGTGTTTCTAAGCATTTTGAGCAACGAACACATTTCGGTTCTCGGGATCATAGAACTAATATCCTATGGAATTTTTAGGATATCCAATGAATCGATACTTGTACCCTCTAAGTGAAAGTTTATCCCGCTGTGCAACTCTTACATAGGCAGGACAACCCCAATCTTAACATATTTAAGACTCGGTTTCCTTCCAGTCCATAACTCATACAGAGTGGTCGGAACGACTTTCGATGGAACTTTTTTTTTAGAAGATGAGCGGTAGTGTCTAGAGCATGGCCCCACAAGTATATTGGTAGATCAGTAAAACTCATCATCGATCGAACCATATCTAATAAAGTTTGATTCCTCCTCTCCGAAACACCATTGTGTTGAGGAGTGTCTGGAGGAGCATACTGAGCGAGAATCCCATTCTCTTTTAAATAACTCACGAACTCACTGCTCATGTACTCACCGCCCCGATCTGATCGAAGGCATTTCAAGAGTTTTCCGGTTTGTTTCTCTACTTCAAATCGGTATTCTTTGAACTTTTCAAAAGTTTCTGATTTATGTTTCATAAGAAACACATAACCATATCGTGACAAATCATCGATAAAAGTTACAAAGTATTGAAACCCACCCATGGCAGTATGATTTATAGGAGCACATACATCAGAATGGACAAGTTCCAATATATCATTAGCACGGTGTCCAACACCACTAAATGATGATTTGGTCATTTTACCTTGAATACAATATTCACAAACTGGTAAAGGTTCTATGGTTAGATCTGATTCATACCATCCTTAACTAGTTTGGTTAGGCGTTTTATGCCTATATGACCTAATCTCATATGCCAAAGTTATGTGTTATTTATTTCATCCGATCGTTTTCTTTTAGATTTCTCTATATTAAAGATATCACAATTTTTTGTAAGAATGTAATGTCCATCAACCATGGGACATGAAACAAGCAAAATATTCATATTATCATATAAATTCAAAAGACCATCTTTTATATTTACATGAAATCCTTCACTGTCAAGTACAGGAAGCGAAATGATTTGCCGTATCATATTCGGCACAAAATAATAGTTATTGAGTCGAATATTACATTCATCCGAGAGTGTCAAACAAAAGTTCTACTGCTTCAACTTGTAGAGAATCTTTATTCCCTACTCGCAATTGGATCTCTCCCGGCTTTAGTCTTCTAGTTTCTCTCAGATCCTGCAACGTATTGCAGATATGAGAAGGACAAGCGGTGTCTAACACCCAAGTCGAACTAGAATCAAAAGCAAGTGTAATGTCAATAATAGGAAAACAAAAACTTGAGGGCTCTATCTTCAAACAAGCTAAATATATTGGACAGTTGCATTTCCAGTGTCCAAGCATGTCGCAGTGGAAACATTTTCCTTTTGCAACATCTGTCTTCACCTTTGGTTTAGAAACCCCTGCGGAAGCAACCTTTGGACCTTTACCTTTAACTTTCCTTTTCTTTTTTTGTTTCTTCCCTACCGGCTTTTGAGAAGCCTGAGAAGGTCCAGAAGAAGAACCACCAGTGACCATGAAAGTAGAACTATTCTTATTCATGTCTTCTTGAGCCGTCAGCAACATATTGTGCAACTCAGAATAGGTGGGAAGCATCTTATGCATGTTAAAGTTAACGATAAAGTCCTACTGCTTCAAATGCAACAAGATGGATCCGGAATCAAGCATCGGCATGTACTTCCTCTGTAGTTCCGGTACCATTGATCCCAAGATGTATGACCAGACTTTCCGATCATCATTCTTCCATCTCTCGAACGTCTCACGTTCTTCATCTAAAGCATCATCCGAAAAACTTGCGAGCATTGGATGATCTAGAACGTATTCAAGTTGCTCCGCTTGGCAGAGAATCCAGAGATTCATGAGCCAAACAATATAATTAACAGCACCCTGGAGGTTAAGCATATCAAGTATACGCGAAAGCGGGTTCGAAAGAGACATTCTGTCTACACAAGGATAACAATAAATAAGCGGAAAATTAATATTTAAATATCATGATAAAACACTAAATAGAATATGGATTTACTTTTTCTATAAAGTGCCATCGCATTGTCTTACATATTCTTTATAATCTCTACAAACAAGAATACGAAAATTTAACTCTTAAATCTCACAATGCAAAGTAGATCCTTCTTGACATTTACGCAAGTCTCACGCTTATAGCAATATGACCATTGTAAATTCGAGAAGGTAGACAATTATTTTCAATTGCATCTCATGCAACTCTTACATTCGGTCCTAAATCGAATCTCATCCTCACGCTTTAGCAATATTGGATAGTTCAATTTTTAGATCAACTTGTCTATTGCCGAAAGTAAGATACTAATATTAACCTCACGCTTTAGCAATATTGGATAATACTTTCTCTTAAATTCGACTCATCTCATGCTTAACCGGAATAGTACTAAACATTATAACCAATCCCTCACGCTTTAGCAATATTGGGACCAATCATAATGGTTTCACTAACACCGTATAGACAAGCCGGACCATGTCATATTTTCAACTAAAACAATGACACTTAATAATCTAGCGTAGAGATTTTTCCAAGTCAAATGCATACAATATATAAAATGTATGCATGTCCAAAAATGCCAAAAGCATGTAATTAACACTTAAATGTATGCATGGACATTTTATTACATTAAGAAAAATTGTAAGGAACATGAACAATTAGAAGCACATATCGCTCTAATACCACTTGTTGAGTGAGGAACGGACAAACCCGAGCGCAGGGGAAACCCGCCCAAGATCAAATCGCGAGCGAATAAAATATATATATATATTTTTAATTTTCGGCAGTCCTTAAAAATAGTGGGTTTAAAATTTTTAATTGCAAACTTAAAATTTCCAATGCATTAAACATTTTCATGTATTAAAAATTACCATAAGTCCATTTAAAAATTCCAACACACTTTAATCAATTTATCAACTCTTGACAAATTAAAACTAAGCATCCTAATTATTTCCAACACTTGAAAATAATCCAAACATATTAAAATTAATTTTCCAACACTTGAAAAAATTAATTCAAGTATACAAAATAATTTTCCACTCTTGAAAAATTAATCCAAGCATTCAAAATTAACATATCATCTATATACTAATTTTCCAACACTTGAATGCTTCAATTCCTCACATACATGCTTCCAATTAATCCAACAAATCCACAACAATTTTTCTCAACAAAATAAACAATAAAAATTACAAATTAAATTTTACCAACAATTTCTTTCAAGCCTTTCCAATTTGAGAAGGGTTGCATCCAAGCTTTTCCAAGTCCTCCAAGCTTTGAACTCCTTCAAACTCCACCAAATTAAGCTCCTCAAGAACAAGTTTAGGTGATCAAAAGGTGGTTTGATCACTCAAGAATAGCAACCAAGATCCCCAATATTTAACTCTTAAACCCTAGGAAAAAGAAAAACTCAAGAACATAAATTAACCCTTAACACTTAGGGATTAATTCCATGAACTTGATTATATGTAGGGTAATATTTGGTGAGATTATTGGCTTGGATTTTGAAAGCAAAAACAATTCTTTCTCTTGTGTTGCTCGGCAGAGAGTGAGAAGCAGTGAGCAAAAAGAAGCAAAAAAAAAAAAATAGCTTTTTTTTTTTTTTTTCTTGTCTCGACAGTGGGTGTATCAAAAGGAAACTATTTCTTTTGCTTTTTTATTCTATTTGTTACTTTCTCTCTGCAGTAAGTAAAAAAAAAAAAAAAAGCAAAGCAATTTTTTTTTTCATTTTCTTTTATTAATTAAAATTAATAAAACAAATCCAAGCCTTTCATTTAACCATGGTTTAAGGGAATCTTTTCCCTACACTACATATTTTAAAAAATAACTTAACCAATGTTAAAACAAATATCTCACCAACTTTAAAAAACTTAGTTACAATTGAATAAATTAGTTACTTTAACCAAAATTGTTCAATTGCTTTAACTTAGTTACTTTAATTAATTAAAACCTCTATTTGTATAAACTAAGTAATTAATTTTGTATATTAATTTAACAATTAAATTAATTCACAAAATAATTACTAATTTAATGTAAATCGAATTTACATTTATTATACAATAAAATTATATCAACTCTTGATATAAAATTAATTAATTCAATTCATCTCATAAATTATCGGATTAAACAATTTAATCCTAAAACCCAAAAAATACTTTGTCAACATTTGACGAGAGGTCGCCCTAGTGCTCAACGAGTAAACTCAATATAATGGAACTCTCTAGGTTCACGTTCGGTTGTTACGTATATATATACTAATATATCTCATATACTTGTATATTTATTTCATGAAGGCTTGTCCACCTACAAATCATGACTAAACAACACGACACGACGAATCATACAAGCCGAGGTTAAAATGCTAATGTATAATCCCTTCGTCATCAACGTTTCCAATTGAGTAAGGTTATAGTTATACTGTCAAAATCTTATCTACTCAATGTATGCAGCTTTTCATCCTTATATTCCATTAATAAATATAGCAAAACTCTTTTTGAATATTATTTATAATGTTAAAGAGATAATTTCTTTAACTAACTTTCGGCCGAAAGATTTCCGGAATATATTCGGAAAAATTCTGGAAACAAAATCCAACCATATGGACTGACGAATCCTCATCTTAACACACACCGATCTTCGTGAGCATCGGTCTATACCTAACAGTCATCTAGAGGCTAGACCATGAAAGGTCTCTGACATGCATGGTATCAGGCACATAGGATCACTCACAAGACCACCGTGGTGTCTCAAGTCAAAGGAACACAATAACTACTCAACTCGAAAAGATACTATTGACAGTTTTATGGAATATCTATTAGTCATCTTTTATGAGTTAATCCAATACTCATTCAACTAATGAATATCTGCATTTCTATACGAACTTCAGTTAAGCTAACAGTCTGTTGAGACAAACCATATGTCCATTACATATATAGACAATGCACTAATCTTACCAATATAATGACGACCCATGTTAATATTGTTGGGATTTGTATGCCCGGCATGCAAATATGTTCGAAACATGATTGATTAATAAATTGTGATTCTATTTTATTCCATGTATGCATTTTGATTTGCTTTATAAAATTCATGAAATTCCGTGATTATTTATGTAGCTTTAAATTAAACATATATGTGTATGTAAAATGTTACATGCATATATGCATGGATAAAATTTAAAGAGTAATAATCAAAATTGTCCATGACTATGATTTGAAGTTGGGAATCTTCAAATCCAAAGTCATAAATACAGTTCATTCCATTATGAATGGTATAGTTCTATCCAGACTATATTATGTAGAGACATAAAATGAATGTATTTTATATAATAAGATTATATTGGACAGGACCCGATAAAATTGAAAAGTTCTAATAATTCCGTTAAATATGGAACATCAATTTTATCATAATGATGGTCATATGTGATGATCTTAAATCATTATATTTAGCAGACTCATATATCATATTAATTTATTCGGTATGGTTTTGTATTTATTACATTTCGTAGACCTTGTATTTTGGGAATGAGTTGAATGAATAGCTGGGAATGCTAACCTGATATAATGAAATCCATTCATAAGATTCTCTTGTTTGTTAGTTCAGGACCTGAACGATTAGCGCGCAAATTCATAAAAGTTATGAATTAATTGTTCACTTGAGAACTAATGGAAGTCAAGGATAAAGATGTAACTGGAGAGGTTGACGGATATTTTATATCTAGCTCCTTTACGAATTTGTTATGGAGGATCATTGCATAGGTAATGACTATATCAATGGACGAATACTTTGAGTAATTAATTCTATAATTCTGAGAGTGCAATTCTGGTATTTAGTGGAGTTACTCCAGAATTAATAATTTCGTTTGATTAATAAAAGAGTTTATAGTAATCGACGAATTATTGGAGCTTAGAATTATAGGTCCATCGGTCCCCTCGTCGTCTTCTATCACTGTTCGAACGATTATGATTACGAAGAAAATAGTTGGGAACTATTTAAAATAATTATGAATTATTTTATACTCTAAGTATTCTATATAGCTCTTGTTTGGAAATTATGACAAATGTTGTCTTATATATATTTATTAATAGATAATGTATCTATTTATTAATTTATGAAAATTAATATTTAATGAATATGATTAATTAAATTTTAATTTAATGAGATAATATTTTCAAAAGTTGAAATTTTGAAAATTGTTTTTAATGAATTATCTTTGATAATTTTGGGATAAATATTAAATAATTTTATTTTGATTTTTTGAAAATCAAAATTAATAATATCCTTAAAGATATGCTTGACATTATTTTTGATTTTTGAAAAAATATCAAAACTTAGGCAGTTTTTAGTTTTTGATTTGATCAAAAATTGATGAAAACCTAAAAAAGCACACTGACGTGAGCTAGATAAAAGAGGAAACAATTGTTGATTTTGAAAAATAATCAACATATACAACAACAAAAAACGTGAGGCAGGGGAGAGAAAAAAAGAAAACAGTTTTCCTTTTAATTTTTCTTTGTTTGGTTTTGAGAAAACGAAAAAGAAAATAACCCCAGGATCGTCTCATGTGTTGAGTACACGAATCCTTCACAATATTAGAGTGTTCTTAGTAATTTTTTTCACGCCCACACGTGCCATTTGAGGTGAGGAGATAAGACGAGGAAGATCGTGGTTCAAAGAATCGATTTACAAACAGATCCATATCTACAGGTATATTTCTAACCTGAGTTCTAAATAATTTATATTATTAATATACCAGAAAATACGGATCCGGTTTTGATTGTTCATGTGTAAAAATTAAATTTTTTCATGTTACCTAAACACGATTTCCGCTGCGCATGTAACTCTAAAACCAACAAATGGTATCAGAGCGGTCGTATTTATTCTAGTATATTAATAAGAATGATTTATTGTAAATCATTTTAAGATGTATGTAAAAGAGTAGGCTATGCATTTTTATGAATTATCATGTGATGGTGAATGTATGGATATAATCGTTAATTGTATGGTTGACCTTGGGTTAGGATTTTAATTTTTTTTTTTTTGCTTTATATATTGGATATGTAAACCCAAAAATTAAATGAGTATTTTTTTTTGTAATTGTTAATTATTTGTAAGCGTTGGAGATGAAGATCAAGCCAAATGACGGATGCGCAAAATATAATTATTTTTCCAAACTTTTTTTGGTTACTGCACTGCAGCAGTGAGACTGCTGCAGTGCACTGCTGCAAGAACAGCAGCCTAATGCTGCACATATGTGCAGCATAAGGCTGCTGCACGAGCAGCAGTGAGGATGCTGCACATGCAGCAGTCTCGCTGCTGCTGTGCAGCAGTTTTCCGCACAGTGGCAATTTTAGATTGCCCACTGTGCAGCAATGCTATAATTAAAAAAAAAAAAATTTTTTTTTTTTTTTTTTGAAAGTCACTTGGAAATATTATTATATTTTTTTCCAGATTTGAAATTAATGTAATTTTATTTTTATTTTTTGTAATTTTAGAAATACCCAAATTGTCAATCCGGTTAATATCCAATTTATTTATTTTGTGTAAATTATAAAATGTTTATTCTCATGCATATTTTAAATGACATATAGAATTAGCACAATGCTACTCTTGCATTATAACATGCCATACATACATGTGCATTTTCATAAATTTATTTATGATTGTAAATAGTTTATAATTTGATTAAAACTATTTTAGAATTTTATCGATTAATCGATTAAATAAAAATTGAATTAATTTTAAATCGTTAAAATTTGTAATGTCACAAAATTTAGTTCTAAGTATATAAGTAAATTGTTTATCATGAATAACTTAGATGTTTCATAATGAATTTAAGTTTTATTAGTAAAGCGGGTAATTTTATTATGAAACAATTATATTGGTAATTAAAGACCTTTAATATTGATTTCATGGTCTTTTTCCACTAAGTTTTCAAAACATTAGATGTTTTACATATTAAATCACTAAACTTAAAATAATGAGTGGGAGCGGGTAGTTTGTCAAAACATCCTTTGGTCTCCACCGTTAGTGCAACATCGTGAAATCTAAGTGGGGCTTCGTGATGACTTTAGTTTCATCCTCCCTAAGGAAAGTGTTTGCTTAGGTTAATATCAAGGTTGTACTTCTTATGATAGGATTTATAAAATGTATTTCATAATTAACTTACCCTAAGGTGGTTATTATGAGTTAAATTTTTAGGATCCAAAACGGTGGGTCACACTCATATAAATATAGTTAAAAGTGTTAATTATATTTAGACCAAAATCGGTTATTAATAATTTTTGAAATATGAGATATTTTGAAAAAAAAATTATTAATTGAGATTGTCTCTATTTTAATAAGGTGTTGTGATCGACCCTAAGGCAACATAATATGCTTATTAAATTTTCTGAGGCTATAGTAGTGCATATATATTTTAGTGTTTTGCATATGCATCATGCATCATGATTACTATGCCATATTTATTTTGAATTTTATGCATGGAATAATTTAGAATATTTTTTTTAATGATTTCAGAAATATGTCAAATCCATCCTATCACTGCTTGCTACTGAAAATTAACTGGTGATAACTTTGCTAAGTGGAAGAAAAATATGAATATAATTCTTGTGCTGGATAACCTGAAGTTTGTCCTGATGGAGGAATGTCCTCCAGAACCAGCTGTGAATGCCAACAAAACCATCAAAGATGCCTATGAAAATTGGATTCGAGCAAATGACAAAGCTCGTTGTTATTTGCTTGCTGCCATGTCTGACGTGCTTAACACAAAGCACGAAAAGACAGAGACTGCTTATGAGATAATGGAGTCTCTACAAGGCATGTTTGGCAAAACCCTCTGATCAAGCTAAACATGAAGCAGTCAAGAAAGTCATGAACTGCAAAATGAAAGCTGGAACTCCTGTTCGTGAGCATGTGCTAATGATGATTAGTACTATTCATGAGGCATAAATCAATGGGGCTACCATAGATGAAGGCACTCAAGTGGGCATGATTTTAGAAAGCCTTAGCCCACAATTTCTTCAGTTCAAAAGCAATTACTTCATGAATAAGCTGAGTTATAATTTGATGAATTGAATAAGTAATTTTGAGGAAAGCTAAGAAGAAGCTTCACTACTGGAGAAAAGAGTCTGAGAAGGAAGAAGCAATGTTGCTTCTAACTCTAACTCTTCTCTTAAGAAAGAAGAGAAATAAGAAATAAGAATAAAGGTAGATTCAGGAACTGAGAAAAAAGCAGAGAACAACAGCAAAAAAAACAAAACAACAGTCAAGGAAATAAGAATGGCTCCACCCAGAAAAAACCAAAAGGAAAATGTTTCCATTGTGGAATTGATGGGCATTGGAAGAGAAACTGCAAGAAGTATCTCGAAGAGCTAAAACAGAAAAAGAAAGGTAAATTAGATTTACTTGTTACTGAATCTTGTTTAGTTGAAAATGATTTATCACCCTGGATAATTGATTCAAGAGCGACTAATCATATTTGTTGTTTCTTACAGATGATGATTCTTACACAAGACTTGCTGATTGGGGACTTTACTTTGAGAGTTGGGAATGGCGTTTTAGTTTCAGCATCAGCAGTTGGACAAATAAAACTTTATGTTGAGAACAATAAATTTTATTTTTGAATAATGTTTATTTCGTACCGGGGTTTACTAGAAACCTCATTTCAGTTTCTCGACTTTATGAACAATGTTATTCAGTTTCTTTTGATAATAAATCAGTTGTTATTTCAAGAAATGGTTTGAATATTTGTTCTGGTTTTATTGAAAATGGGCTCTATGTAATAAGGCCCAATTTTAATTCATTATTGAATGCTGAAATGTTCAAAGTTGCATTGCCAAAATCAAAAAGAAACAAAAGATTTCTCACACTGATAACACATATCTATGGCACCTAAGACTTGGTCATATAAATCTTGACAGGATAAATAGGCTTGTAAAGGATGGTCCTTTAAGAGAACTAAATGTTGGTACTCTACCAGTCTGTGAATCATGTCTTGAAGGTAAGATGACAAAGAGGCCTTTCTCTGCAAAAGGCAATAGGGCCCAAGAACCACTGAAGCTTATACATTTAGATGTTTGTGGACCTATGTCTACACAAGCAAGAGGTGGTTATGAGTACTTCGTTACTTTTGTTGATGATTACTCTAGATATGGTTATGTTTACCTAATGAGACATAAGTCTGAAATTTTTGGAAAGTTTAAAGAATTCCAAATCGAAACGGAAAAACAATTAGGTAAATCAATCAAGTGTCTTCGATCAGATCGAGGAGGTGAATACCTTGATAATGAATTCAAAGATCACCTATTAGAGTATGAGATTTTATCCCAACTAACTGCACCTGGTACACCTCAGCAAAATGTGTGTAGCTGAGAGGAGGAATCGAACTTTACTCGACATGATTCGTTCCATGTTGAGTTATTCTTCACTTCCAAAAACATTTGGGGGTATGCTATACAAACAGCAACCTACATTTTGAATGTGGTTCCATCTAAGTCAGTACCTAGAACACCTTTAGAGTTATGGAGTGGCCACAAACCCAGTTTGAGTCACTTTCGTATATGGGGGTGCCCAGCATACGTGCTAATGGGTAAGACAACAAAGTTGGAAATGCGTTCTGAAGTTTGTTTCTTTGAAGGTTATGTAAAAGGCACAATGGGAGTGTGTTTTATAATCCTCGAGATAATAAGGTGTTTGTATCGACAAATGCCACATTTCTTGAGAATAATTATATGACAGACTTCAAACCTCAAAGTAAGATAGTCTTGGAGGAATTAAAATCTGATGAGATCAGTCAACAACCTGCTAGGATTGTTGTTCCACAAAGCAAGGAGACCACATCTTCGAGTCAGAACATCTTACCACCTCGTCGTAGTGGGAGGATAGTACGACTACCTTCTCGATATAGACAAGATGGTGAAGCACAAGTTGCTATCACTGATGATGGAGAAAGATGACCCATTAATATATAGATGTGCAATGGAAGATCATGACAAAGAGAAATGGCTTGAGGCTATGAAACTTGAGATGGAATCCATGTATTCCAACTCAGTCTGGGAGCTTGTAGATCTACCTGAAGGAGTAATCCTATAGGGTGCAAATGGATCTACAAAAGAAATAGGGGATTGGACGGTAATGTAGAGACATTTAAAGCAAGGCTAGTGGCAAAGGGTTATACCCAAAAAGAAGGAGTTGACTATGAAGAAACTTTTTCACCAGTAGCCATGCTGAAGTCCATTCGAATCTTGCTTTCCATTGCTGCTCATTATGATTATGAAATTTGGCAGATGGATGTCAAGACAGCCTTTTTGAATGGCTATCTTGAAGATACCATCTACATGGAGCAACTAGAAGGTTTTATAAGCAAGGACGAAAAGCAAAAGGTTTGCAAGTTGCAAAGGTCTATCTATGGACTTAAGCAAGCGTCCAGATCTTGGAACATGAGGTGATGAGGCGATCAAATCTTATGGCTTTATCCAAAATCCTGATGAATCTTGTGTTTATAATTTCATCAAGGACAAGCGATTGGTCTTTCTAATACTATATGCTTGTTATTCTGGCAAGGATTTGATTTCGATTGGTATACTGATTCTGATTTTCAATCAGATGGATGATCGAATTCGATATCTGGATCAGTATTTACTCTTGGTGGGGGAGCGCTATAGTTTGGAGAAGCATCAAACAATCATGTGTTGCTGATTCAACTATGGAAGCCGAATATGTGGCTGCTTGTGAAGGCCCAAGAAGCAGTTGGCTCCGAAAGTTCTTTACCGATCTGGAAGTGGTTCCAGATATGGACAAGCCATTGTCACTTTATTGTGATAATAGTGGTGCAGTAGCTAATTCTAAAGAACCAAGAAGCCACAAGAGATCAAAACATATTGAGAGGAAATATCATGTGATTATGGACATTGTGCAATGCGGTGACATGGCTGTTCTGCAGATTCCATCTGCAGAGTATCTAGCCGATCCTTTTACCAAGACGCTGCCTGCAAAGAGTTTTGAAGGGCATCTAGAAGGATTGGGCATTAGAGACATGTCTCATTTGCTTTAGGGCAAGTGGGAGTTTGTTGGGATTTGTATGCCCGACAAGAAAATATGTTCGAAACATGATTGATTAATAAATTTGTGATTCTATTTTATTCCATGTATGCATTTTGATTTGCTTTATAAAATTCATGAAAATTCCGTGATTATTTATGTAGCTTTAAATTAAACATATATGTGTATGTAAAATGTTACATGCATATATGCATGGATAAAATTTAAAGAGTAATAATCAAAATTTGTCCATGACTATGATTTGAAGTTGGGAATCTTCAAATCCAAAGTCATAAATACAGTTCATTCCATTATGAATGGTATAGTTCTATCCAGACTATATTATGTAGAGACATAAAAATGAATGTATTTTATATAATAAGATTATATTGGACAAGACCCGATAAAATTGAAAAGTTATAAGAATTCCGTTAAATATGGAACATCAATTTTATCATAATGATGGTCATATATGTGATGATCTTAAATCATTATATTTAGCAGACTCATATATCATATTAATTTATTCTTTAATTTACTCGGTATGGTTTTGTATTTATTACATTTCGTAAACCTTGTATTTTGGGAATGAGTTGAATGAATAGCTGGGAATGCTAACCTGATATAATGAAATCCGTTCATAAGATTCTCTTGTTTGTTAGTTCAGGACCTGAACGATTAGCGCGCAAATTCATAAAAGTTATGAATTAATTGTTCACTTGAGAACTAATGGAAGTCAGGATAAAGATGTAACTGGAGAGGTTGACGGATATTTTATACCTAGCTCCTTTACGAATCTGTTATGGAGGATCATTGCATAGGTAATGACTATATCAATGGACGAATACTTTGAGTAATTAATTCTATAATTCTGAGAGTGCAATTCTGGGTATTTAGTGGAGTTACTCCAGAATTAATAATTTCGTTTGATTAATAAAAGAGTTTATAATTAATCGACCGAATTATTGGAGCTTAGAATTATAGGTCCATCGGTCCCCTCGTCGTCTTCTATCACTGTTCGAACGATTATGATTACGAAGAAAAATAGTTGGGAACTATTTAAAATAATTATGAATTATTTTACACTCTAATTATTCTATATAGCTCTTGTTTGGAAATTATGACAAATGTTGTCTTAATATATATTTATTAATAGATAATGTATCTATTTATTAATTTATGAAAATTAATATTTAATTAATATGATTAATTAAATTTTAATTTAATTAGATAATATTTTCAAAAGTTGAAATTTTGAAAATGTTTTTAATGAATTATCTTTGATAAATTATGGATAAATATTAAATAATTTTATTTTGATTTTTTGAAAATCAAATTAATAATATCCTTAAAAGATATGCTTGACATTATTTTTGATTTTTTGAAAAAATATCAAAAACTTAGGCAGTTTTTAGTTTTTGATTTGATCAAAAATTGATGAAAACCTAAAAATAGCACACTGACGTGAGCTAGATAAAAAGAGGAAACAATTGTTGATTTTGAAAAATAATCAACAAATACAACAACCAAAAACGTGAGGCAGGGGGAGAGAAAAAAAGAAAACAGTTTTCCTTTTAATTTTCTTTGTTTGGTTTTGAGAAAACGAAAAAGAAAATAACCCCAGTATTCATCTCATGTGTTGAGTACACGAATCCTTCACAATATTAGAGTGTTCTTCGTAATTTTTTTCACGCCCACACGTGCCATTTGAGGTGAGGAGATAAGACGAGGAAGATCGTGGTTCAAAGAATCGATTTACAAACCAATCCAGATCTACAGGTATATTTCTAACCTGAGTTCTAAATAATTTATATTATTAATATACCAGAAAATAAGGATCCGGTTTTATTGTTCATGTGTAAAAATTAAATTTTTTCATGTTACCTAAACACGATTTCCGCTGCGCATGTACTCTGAAAACCAACAAATATATCTAGACCAGGAATAATTTATGTTCGAGAGAACGCATGATATTTCTCAACACCATTACAACTCTTGCAACTATATCACCATATGTTGTGACTCTCGGGTCTTTACTAAATTCATATAAGGTTCCGAGTGTAACTCGAAATCTCTAACTCTTAGAGTAATCTAACTCTTAGATTTACAATATATAAATAAAAGTAAGAGTTTTACATATAAATAAATAAATAATCATGATAAAATAAAATATTATATTGCATAAATATCAATATTCATACAAAAAGTGAATGGTGCTTGATCACCATTTCCAACATGTAGTGTGTCATCTTTGTAACATATAAAACACGTGAAAACAATTGTATTGTGATGACACAGGTCCTTTAATAGGGCACTGCAAGGACAAAAAAGAGTGGTATTATAGATGTGGGAAGATATTCTGTTCATGATACCATATGGTTAGGAAACATAATCCCTAATATATTTATATGTTTGTCCTCTTAGGATCTAACCATACATGTATTACTAGTCCTAGATTTATTTACATGCTAATTGAAATAAATCTATACTAACCACAACACAATTGCATACCTTTTATGCTTTTAGAGACTCTTAATCAAACTTAATTGATTGCTTAACTCAATAAGCAAATGGTCTTATTTATAGGAGGGAAATCAAGTCACTATGTAATCACATGCATTGATTACTATTAATCACATTATTAGGATGCATAATGACATTTCTAACCCTTCCAAAAATGTTACCATCATGGGTGTACCATATGTTCCCCATTTAACATTTTACTAATTGTTGTCACTTAACAACTATTGT
>SKCR01010043.1:0-22847 GCA_019454045.1 Zanthoxylum bungeanum
CCTAGCTAGACATGGGCCCACTTGCTTCACTATGAATTAGGGCTAACAGATCGGTGGCATTAAAAATTTTACCAAGTAAAGAGTGTTATAGGCACTTTGCCCAATAAACTAGATTCGTAGACTTTATTTGAATGGAATCAAATCAGTCCTAGTACCCACTCTTCGAAAGTGTGGATATACGATTCTTGTTTAATTGTGTCTCAGACAACAATGCCACAAATATATTTCTTCTAATCAAATCAGTTTGAGCTATTTGTTTGTCATGTTACATGATTGAGATTTATTTATATTCAAAATATAAATTCTGTTATTCACATCTAATGTGTTTATCTCAATATCATCTTTATATAATGAACACTTTAGTGTTCTAGAATATAAAGGTTCACCCGCAGCGGGTCAAACACTGATATAGAGATAATGTATCTAGTCAAACTAGTTACATTATAACAGTTTCCTAATTTAAGTACACACCCGAGGGTAGTTCCTAAAATAGGTATCTACGGTTAAAACAGCGACTTTCGTCCCGTTTCCTATTCGCATATTAAATCTCAACGAAGTCAGTATCCTGCTCAGAGCAGATTCTGAATATCAGTATATACATATATGTATCACACTAAGTACTTAATATCCAATTTTAATACTAGTAGTGAACATATTTATGACAATCATATTTGAAGTCAGAGCCTTGCTCGTCTTCAGTTCCTTCATGTCTGCTTTGTTCAAACGGCAGTCACGCTTCCGCGATCCCGTTTGCTACATTTAGGCAGACATTTTGGGATATGTCATTTATCTTCCAGAAGACTATAATGATTTTGCCTTTTCCTTTTTCAACACTCCAGAAGCCTTTGGCCAAGCCTCGGGTTTCTAGAATATCGAAGTAAGGTGCGCCTTGCGCTACTTGCCTAATTGCAAACTTTGACTTTATCTCCTTGAGAATAGTCATTAACTCTCCAAGAGTTATTAATTGCAATTTAGTACTTCTAAGATTCTAAGGATAGATTCTTTGAAGATCCTTCAATTTCATTATCATAATTTAAGGATCTAATCCTTATTTCTGATTAAGAAATTAAGGAGTCTACTACGACAAGCTTAATGGATTAAGCACTAAAGTTATCATCACATGATTCTTCCAAAGATCATGCTCTACTATTTGCTTAACTCCGGGCTTAGGCCTAATAAGTTATTTTATCAAATAAAGTAACTTATTAGTTTCCAGGACCATCCTGAAATTATTCCCATTTTGAAAATTAAACCATTTAAATACATTTTCCCTAGGATTATGTTTTAAATGTCAATCTTTATTATATCTTGATTCTAATAGTCCAACTATTTAATCAACGATTTAGGTACTATTTATTATAATGATTCAATAGTCCAACTATTTAATCAACTATAATTTAATTATTTGAATATAGTCTAACTATTTATTAAAACAAAAATTAAATATTAGTCCAACTAACATTTAATTATTTGACGAATGATATTTGTTTGAGCGCGTATGGCAAGTAATTAAACGAATATTGCAAATTCAATTCTTACCTCCCAATATTTTTCGGCGAGCCTCTAACCCTCTGTCGAGTACTCGGGAAACTGTGTTTCCTAGTAGGCTAGGATCCCGTTAAATATCACACAATCTTGACTTTGGCCAACATATTGTATGATAATTAACTAGGTAGATCTCTAAGATCAATTGGATCCAATCCAATTCCTAGATCCAGTAGGGGGACATCCAAGTCCGAAACATATATCTTATATATGCCAATATATCCAAGATATTACCTAACCTTTTTCCTCTGAATCAACAAAGCCTTGCCTTTGGCACAACAAACTTAGTGATCCCAGTTAAGCGTGACCCATTGACCATGGAAGGCTTCGTAATCGATGTCGATGGATAAGAAGTGGTCTTGACTTTGGCCAACAAACCACAACTTGGACAAGACACCGATGTGGAACAAAGCTCTCGTGATTCAAACACATCTTCGACGGACAAAGGCCTTAACTTTGGCCAACAAACCAATGCCAGTCTCTTATCATGAGTAAGAATCACTCAATGGAAGGAAAAACGCTTAATATTTTGCGAGGATTTTTCGAATGCAAATGGGTAACCAATTTATTATCTTTGTTAAGGTCTCATCATCATACACCCTTAAACATGCATTCTAAACACATAATAAAGCGCATATGAATAAAATAATAATGATATGCGGATGGATACTTTACACAATGATCCTAGGTCAAATCTCTCTCATTCTCTCTCCCGCTAGCACATGTATTACTTCTACCTGTTACACTACACTTCTAGAGAAACCTCATTTACATTGAGGGGAATAGGTGAGAATAAAATACAAAGAATAAGGAGGTAATAAGGCTGGACACGCAGGTCCAATTAATAAATTCCAAATTTATTACAACAATTTCTAAAATTGCCCCACCCATCTAATATCCATCTGATATACATTATTCATGCATCGCAACCATGTATTCACACAAGCATGTTATCAATCAATCTAATCAAATTAATTAATCTGATAATTAATGATCATCCAATGTTCAAACAACGATTTGATTTTGCGCGAGTCAAACTCGTTTTGCGAATAAGTACTTAAAGTACGAATTCTCGAATTAAATTAAACTACAAAATTAAATCCAATTCAATTTGTATTTAATACTAGTTCGCTATTTAATTCCAAATTAAATATTACACTTTATTAATAAACCTTTTACGATTTAAATTCAAAATTTAATCACTACGGGTCTCAAAGCCCGACTAACGTCCAACATCAATTTGATTTTGGTCAACTCGGGTCAAACCCAATAACCAAAGTCCAATCCAGGAGTTACCCCATAAGCCCAGAAATCAATTTAGGCCCAATTAAACTTTAAAGGTCCATTAGTCGCATTTGGGCTTTATGGAAGCGGTTTTGGGCCCAATTGGATCCAACCAATTTAGCCTAAACCCAACTTAGTACAACCAAGCCCAATAAGCCCAATAACAACTTTAAAAGCCCAATTTAACAAAATAGGCCCAAATAATTAAATTACAAAATCCAATTCCACAATAATTACCAAAAGTGTACAACACAATTAATCACCCAAATCAATATTTCTAAAACATCAATTAGCCTAATTAATCATGCTTATTTAATCAAATAGTGTCCAACACAATTAACAAAAAATCAAACCCAATTTACATGCATATTGTTCTCGGCAATGGAGGGGATTTGTGTCCGATTCGGTTTCAATCCAATTAAATCCACAATCGACATTAAATCAACATCCTCCCGATCGTTTCAAGTCATCCAATGATCAACGAAACAAAAAATTACCAAGAATTAGGGCACTCAACCTTTCGGCCAACATAAGAAATTTTGGGAAATCTGTTCCAAACACAATTTCATCAAATTGACACAATCAACACTTAATTAAAACACATTAAGCTTACTAATTCATCCAATTTCATTAAATCATGCTCAAAGTCATTTTACCCAAATTTTAAGCCCTAATCAAATTTCATGCTTTTCAATCGCTCTGATACCATTGTTGGAGTTTCTACGGCCCCGAGGATCGATTATCAAGCAAGAAATACATGTGAATACATACGAGGGAGTTACAGAATACCCACATCGATCGGTTGAGCGACGCGGTAATGAACAAAAAACTGATTTTCTGCCCTCTGGATGTCACGGCAGTGAGCTGCTGTGGTGTCTCCATTTTCGGCCATGTGAGGTCCTCCATCAAGCTCCAAGCTTTTGTTGAACTTCCATGGTCATGGGTGGACTTCCCTATCACCTTCGCATGTCTCTCGGAGTGCTAGCTCTCGATGTTTTTGCCACAAAAACCATCACACTTGCTTCCTATTGCTCACGGTTTTCCCAGAAAAACAGAACAAGAACAGCCCAAAATAGGCGTGAGAGAGAAGAAGAAAAATGGCTCCAAACCGTGTGTTGAAGAGAGAGAGATAAAAGTGTATTAGATTTTAATTGATTTCCAAAATCAATAACATATACCAATCATTAAAATATTAATATATGTCAATCAAGCTTTCAAAAAGCTTTCCAACCACTTCCATCAAGTCACATCACTCAATCAATCAATGTGACAAGTTGTCACATCACTCAAAGTGACTAATGATTTGACACTTGATGCGACTAGCGATTTGACGCTTGATTTGACTTGTGTACCGCACTCGAATTCGAAATGCGAATGTGCTTGCAAACAATCCCGGGCTCGGGTTCGCTAATTCCAAATTAACAAATTTTTCATTGCAACGCAATTAAACGATTATGCCTAGCGAAATCACTATTCACGTCGCTAACGAATTAATTCTAAATTAACTCGTTCACCCGAATTAAAATCTAATTTTAATTCCGCGTCGAAATCCAATTTCGTTTAATATATCGAATATATTAATTTATCGATTAATTCCAAATTAATCGTTATCTCTCTTTTATAGGATATTTTATCCCAGATAAAATATCTCCGTAATTAATCCCAGATTAATTTTCTCTCATCTAATTAATCCCAGATTAATTAAAAGTGCGAGTCATACGTCATCGGTGAATCTTCGGGAAGTGACCCATGAGATCCCCGGATATGTTGGCAGTAAATTCGGTCGTCGGACTATCCGAACACGTAAGTACCTAGTACTACGTTTATACCAATTTACAAGACAAGGTTGGCTTCTAGCAAAGCGCCATGCCTACCTAATTCTCCAGAAATATCCTTACATGAATAAATATCTATATCAGGCATAGTATACGTAGTATTGCGTATTTCGATCCTGTATCGGATGATCACATGCAAGGCCTGGGGCTGGAACAGTGTCTGCCCCGTACGAAGCATATATCGGATTATGAGCAACTAGTCTCTTTATTATCGGATAATCATGACCAAGTCATATTATCCCGATGGTTGCAACCCTTTAGAGAACCAGTTATGTATCCCTACGTGATCATCATCTCCATATGACTAGAGTGACACTTCTGTCTTGACATCACACCCAAAACACTACGATTCTTAATATACCCAGCAGAGGCCTACACAGAACCGGTTAAATCCCTGGACGACCACAACCAAAGTATATTGATTGTCGTAAGTATTAGCGGTGCAAGTCTCAGGTTAAGACCAAATACACCTACCTGATTTCAGACTTCCATAGACACATAGTCATACTACCAATGGAATTCCGAGGGGTCTATCCAGAGCGAAGCTATTTCCCGTACCATCGGTAAAACACAACCTCCTATTACACTTGCATGAGTATCCTATACCCAAATATATGAGAACTATGCTGTTGTGCCCTCACAAAGCGCACAAGTGTAATACTAGTCTTTTACGTATTTATCGATGTCCAATCTCGATAATACTCTGACTAGGGATATTAATGATTTATCCTTCGTGGACTGATACTGTCTCATATCATTCTCAATCCAGGAACAAATCATAAGGACCTTCTATCATTGATACATCTTGGTGATCTAATCACAAATGATAAGAGAGCAATCTCCTTTGTCACATAGTTAATTTTTACAACAACACCATGATCTGTACAAATAGTGACGCTATGGGTCATAATTGTCCAACATGGACATCCAAGTCTGAAACATATATCCAATATATTTCCTAACCTATTTCCTCTTAATCAACTAAGCCTTGGCTTTGGCTCAACAAGCTTAATGATTCCAGTTAAGCCTGACCCATTGATAGTGGGAAAACTTCGTAATCCACGTCGATGAACATAAGTGACCTTGACTTTGGCCAACAAGTCACAACTGCCCAATATCAAAGATAATCCATTGACATGTGTTGTTAACAAAGCTTTCATGGTTCAAACACATCCGCAATAGACAATGATCTTGACTTTGGCCAACAAATCAAAGCCAATCTTGGATCTTGAGAAAGAACCACTCAATGGAAGGAAAGACTTAATATTTTATGTGAGGGCGTTTTCATAAATTGGCAACCAATTTATTATCTTTGATTAGGTCTCATCATACACCCTTAAACATGCATTCTAAAAGAATAATAAGGCACAATAAAATTAATAATGATATGCGGATGGATATTCACAAATAGTTCCTAGAACAAATCTCTATTTTCCTCTCTCCCGCTAGCACTAAACATTCTTCTAAAACCCAATTACATAACACTATAAGAAACCTCATTTGCAGTGAGGGGAATTGGTGAGAAGAGAAATACAATAAGATAGAAAGGTGATAGGCTGGACACGCATGTCCAATATCAAATAAATACCATATTTACAACAATTTCCAAAATTGCCCCCACCCATCTAATATCCATCTGATATACATTATTCAACAAATACATCCAAGTATTCACACATAGCATGTTGTCAATCAATCTAATCCAATAAATTAATATTCAATTAATGACCATCCAATGTTCATACAACGATTTGATTTGCGCGAGTACAACTCGTTTAAGAATAAATACTCAAAGTAAGTATTCTTGAATTATATCGAGCTACAATTTTAAATCCAATTTAAATTGTATCCAATATTAATTCATGTTTAATTCCAAATTAAACAATTACACTTATAATAGTGCCTTTTTAGACTTCGATTCAAATCCAATCCAAATGGGTCTCAAAGGCTCAATTAGCATCCAATGCCAATTCAATTAGGTCCAATGGGCTTTAATTAATTCTTTAGGCATTGACTTTGGCCATTATGGATCAAACCCCAAATGCCAAGGCCCATTTAGGAATCACCCTTGCCAAAAATCAATTTTGGCCCATTAGGCCCAATTAAATTATTAAAAGGCCAAAAGTCATATTTTGGACTTTTATGAAATGGTTTAGGGCCAATTGGATCCAACCCAATTGTCCAAAACCAAACTTGGCCCAACTAAGTCTATTTATCCAAATATAACAAATTAGCCCAATTAAAATTTAGGGACTAATTTATATTAACATAATATTCCAAATATCACATTTTTCAAATTAAAGTGTAATTAACACAATTAATTAATTAATCTAATATTCCAAAACATTAATTAATCATGCTTAACATTCCAATTTATGTCCAACACAAATTGAAGCAAAATCAATTCTTCCAACAACATGCATACTCACGGCAATAGCAAGAAATTAACATCCAAATTTGATTTTAATCCAATTAAATCAACATTCAACATTTAATTTCATGGCATTAACACTTCCAAGTGTCTAATTTCAAAAATTACCATGAGCTAAACCTAAGGTGATATTCGGCCACGACAAAGATTTGGGGAAAATTTGATCCAATCAATTTTTAACAATCCAATCATGCATAACTCTAAGTTATCATGTTCTAACATCAACCAAACAATCAATTTAGAAATATCATGCTCCAAGCAAGAATCCCCAAATTAAAGTTAAGAACCCTAGATTTCAAATCAAGTTTAGCAAGGCTCTAGATACCATTGTTAGTGTCCTACACATGCCACAAGATCTCTAAACATGATTTGTGTGTAAATAATCAAGTAATGTTGGGGAAAAAACTTACAATGAAGTGTTGAGAAATTTCACAATTTTTTTTGGATGATGAAGCTTCAAGCTTTGTTGAGTTGTTTGAACACTTGGGTGAGTTTCCCTATCACCTTAATCAACTCTCCAAGTGCTAGCTGTGGTTAATTTTTGAAGCAAAAATTCAAGAAAAATAGGGAGAGGCTCACGGTTTTGCAAGAAAAAGAGAGAGGAATAGTAAGTCAAACTTGTTCCAAAAATTGGTTTGTGTAATGGTTAAATGCAACATTTAAAATGCAAACCACTTCCATCACTCTTTGACAAGTGATGTAAGTAAAGTGGATCCCATCACTTTTAAATTCCAAATTTAAGTTGGCTTACACAACACACAACTAGACTCGGGCCCCGGTTCATTTAATTCCAAATTAAACGAATTTTTCGTTGCGACATAATTAAATCCAATTTAATTAAATAATTATGCCTCGCAAAATTATTATGATAATCGCTTACGAATTAATTCCAAATTAATTCGTTCGCTCGAATTAAAATTCAATTTTAATTTTGTATTGAAATCTAATTTCAACTAATATATCCGATATATTATTTTAGCTCAAATAAATAAATTAAATAGAAAAATTCAATTTAAATATTAAATTTATTTTATCGATTAATTCTAAATTAATCTCATTCTCTCTTCTATACGAATTTAATCCCAGATTAATTCTTGCCGCATTAATCCCAGATTAATTTTCTCTCTCATAATTAATCGCAGATTAATTCTATTCGAGTCAAATGTCATTGGTGAATCTTTGTGAAGAGACCCAAGAGATTCCTGGATATGTTGGCAATAAATCCGGTTTTCGGACTATCCGACACGAGCGTACCCCGTACCACGTTCTCACCGATTTACAAGACATGGTTAGCTTCTAGCAAAGCACCATGCCTATCCAATTCTCCAGAAATATCCACCGAGTAATATAATTTGTATCAGATGTAGTAATACAATGTAATGCATAATACGATATAGTATCAGATGTCACATGCTAGGCCTAGGGCTGACTCTGTGTTGTCCCGTACGAAGTATATATCGGATCTCGCATATCTAGTCTCTGTTATTGGAAAGTCATGACCTAGTCATATTTTCTCGATAGCTGCAGCCTTTAGGAGTACTAATATCGTATCATGTGTGACCATCATCTCCATATGACTGAAGTGATACTCCCGTCTTGACATCACATCCAATACACTACGATTCTCAATAAACCCAGTACAGACGTACACATAACCTGTTAAAGCTCGGGACGACCAATACCAAAGCAAACTGATTGTCCTAAGTAATAGCAACGTAAGTCTCAGGTTAAATATCATATACACCTACCCTGATTCGGATTCCCATAGAAACATAGTCATACTACCAATAGGATTCCGAGTGGGTCTATCCAGAGCGAACTGTGTTAGATAATTATGACTCATAGCGTCACTATTTGTAAAAGACATTGTGGTTTTTGTACAAATTATTATGTGTCAATGGAAATTGTATTTTATCATTTTGTAATTTGATTACTTAAATATATAAATGATAAAAGTCCTTATGATTAGTTCCGGATTATAAGATATGAGACAATATCAATCCATAAAGGTTTAATCATTAAATATCCCTAGTCATAATATTATCGAGACTGGACATCGATAATGCGGAATAGACTAGTATTGCACTTGTGCGTGTATGGAAGCGTAACAGCATAATTCTCATATATTTAAGTATTGGACACTTATGCAAGTGTGATAGGAGGTTGTGTTTACCGATGGTACGGAAACAGCTTCGCTCTAGATAGACCCCATGGAATCCCATTGGTAGTATGACTATGTGTCTATGGGAATCCGCTTTAGGGTAGGTGTACTTGGTCTTAACCTGAGACTTGCATCGCTAGTACTTGCGACAATCAATACGCTTTGGTTTTGGTCGTCCAGGACTTTAACAGGTTCTATGTACGCCTCTTATGGGTTTATTGAGAATCGTAGTGTATTGGGTGTGATGTCAAGATGGAAGTATCACTTCAGTCATATAGAGATGATGATCAAGCAGGGATACAGAACTTGTACTCTAAATTGGTTGCAACCATCGGGATAATATACATGGTCATGATTATCCGATTAAAGAGACTAGTTGCTTGTAATTTGATATATGATTCGTACGGGGCAGACAATATTCCAGCCTCAGGCCTTGCATGTGACATCCGATACTGGATCGCAATACGCAATACTACATATACTACACCTGATATAGATTATATATTCCATTAAGAATATTTCTGGAGAATTGGGAAGGCACGGTGCTTTGCTAGAAGCCAACCATGTCTCGTAAATCGGTAAAAACAGAGTACGAGGTACGTACGTGTTCGGATAGTCCGACGACCTGATTTACTGCAAATATATCCAGGGATCTCTTGGGTCGCTTCCCGAAGATTCACCGATGACGTATGATTCGAGGATAATTAATCTGGGATTAATTGCGGAGAGATTTTATCTAGGATAAAATACTATTTGAAGAGAGAAATGATTAATTTGGAATTAATCGATAAAATAATATATTCGATATATTAAACGAGATTAGATTTCGACATGGAATTAAAATTGGATTTTAATTCAGGCAAACGAATTAATTTAGAATTAATTCTCCTGCGACATGAATAGTAATTTTACTAGGCATAATTATATAATTAAATTTGATTTAATTACGTCGCAACGAAAAATTTGTTAATTTGGAATTAGCGAACCCGAGTCCTGGATGTGTCGCGGGCCTACTCGGATTTTGAATCAAGTGGGGCCCACATGTCACATCTCTTGTCACATCACTTGTCACTTTAATTTACTTTTTGGTGATGGTTTTGGTGAAAGGAATGGTGATGACTTGTATTACACATTTTGTGTGTAATCATTAGATTGACTTTTACCAAAATTTTAGTTTTGGTATATGATATTTTTGTTTTTAGAAAACAATATACACAAGTCATTCTTTTCTTCTCCATCTCTCTCCCTCTTGGTTTTAGAAGCAAAGAAAACACTCTCCCTCATTTTTCCTTCAATTGCCGTGGGCTTCACAAGGAAGAAGGTGAAAATTTGTTGCAAATTTTCAAGTTTCTAGCACATCAAGGAATCATCCAAGGTGATAGGGAACCATCCCAAAAGCTTGGAATCAAAGGACAAAGCTTGGAGCTTGGCCGAAAACTTGGAGCAAATTTTTTGTGTTCGACGCATCCTAAATCCGTTCATTGTAAGTATGATTCTGCCACACTCTTTATGTATTCACTTTATTTTCATTGCTTATTTTGATCTTGGATTGTCTTAGAGACTAACAATGGTATCATGAGCCTTGAATAAGCATGAAAATTGAATTTAGGGTAAAATTTGGGTAAATTTGACTTGAGCATGATTTAACCAAATTTTTTGTTTGAGCATGCTTGTATATGGATAACTTGGAGTTATATGTGATCATTTGAAGAAAATTGAATTGGATTAATTTTCCCCAATTTTATGCATGTTGGCCGAATGTATAACAAACCCTAATGTCATGGTATTTTTGTTCTTTTGATCATTGGATGAGTTTAAAGACTTTGGATAAATTGATTAATGATTTAATTGGATTGATATCGAAATCGGTTTAAAAAACCCCAAAATGCCGTGAGCTAGTAAGTATGGAAATGAGATGATTTTTTGTTTCAATAATGTTAGACATGTGTTGGACAAATTCAAGCATGATTAATTGATTAAATTGATATTTTGGAAATATTAATTTAGATAATTAATTAATGTAATACACTTTAATTAATTAAATTATGAAATTTGGAATTTTAAAATTTAATTAGTTGGGCTTAATTTTGAATTGGGCTTAAAATGTTGTATTTGGGCCTAATAGGCTTGGTTGGGCCAAGTTGGTTTAGGTCAATTGGATTGGATCCAAATTGGGCCTAAATCATTCCATTAAGTCCAAATATGACAAATGGGCCTTTTATGTTTAATTGGGCCTTATGGGCCTAAATTGGTTTCTTGGCAAATAGGGTGATTCCTTAATTGGGCTTTGGTATTGGGTTTGACCCATATTGACCAAAGTCCATGCCTTAAGAAATTAATTGAAAGCCCATTGGACTTTAATTAAATGACATTGGATGTTAAGTGGGCTTTGAGACCCATTTAGAATAGATTTGGAATCTAAGTCGCAAAGGCACATTAACAAGTGTATCTATCTAATTTGGAATTAAATATAGAATTAGTATTGAACACGAATTAAATTAGATTTAAATTGTAGTTCAATATAATTCAAAAATTCATACTTTGAGTGCTTATTCACAAACGAGTTGGACTCGCGCAAAATCAAATCGTTGTTTGAACATTGGATGATCATTTTATTCAAGATTAATTAATTGGATTAGATTGATTGAATAACATGTTTTGTGTGAATACATGGATGTGTTGAATGAATAATGTATATCGGATGGATATTAGAAGGGAAAAGACAATTTTGGAAATTGTTGTAAATTTAGAATTTATTAAATTGGACCTGCGTGTCCAGCCTTATCTCTCTTGATTCTTTGTAATTCTCTTCTCACCTAATTCCCCTCAATGTTAATGAGGTTTCTGTCATTGTATTATGTAATTGGGTAGAAGTAAGAATAATGCTAGCCGGGGAGAGGAAATGGAGTGATTTGTTCTAGGAACAATCTATGAGATATCCATCCGCATATCATTATTAATTTATTTTCGCGCCTTATTATGCTTTTAGAATACATGCTTATGGGTGTATGATGAGACCTAACAAAGATAATAAATTGGTTGTCAATTTACGCAAAAAACCCTCAATAAATATTAAGCGTTTTCCTTCCATTGAGTGATTCTTACTCAAGATCCAAGATTGGCACTGGTTTGTTGGCCAAAGTCAAGACCTTCGTCCATCGCGGATGTGTTTGAATCATGAAGGCTTTGTTGGATATCGTGTGTCTTGTCCAAGTTTTGATTTGTTGGCCAAAGTCAAGATCACTTCTTGTCCATCGACATCGATTACGAAGCTTTCCAAAGTCAATGGGTTCCGCTTAACTGGAATCATTAAGCTTGTTGTGCTAAAGCCAAGGCTTAGTTGATTCAGAGGAAAAAGGTTAGGAAAATATATTGGATATATTGGCATATATATTGTATATATGTTTCGGACTTGGAGGTCCACCTACCGGATCTAGGAATTGGATGAGATCCAATTGATCTTAGAGATCTACCTAGTTAAATATCATACAACTTGTTCGCCAAAGTCAAGGTTGTGTGTTATTTAACGGGATCCTAGCCCACTAGGAAACTAGGTTTCCCGAGTACTCAACAGAGGGTTAGAGGCTCACCAAAAATTAGTGGGAGGCTAGTATTAAATTTGCAATTTCATTCGAATACTTAGCTTTACTCGCTTTCAAATTATTTCGTCAATTACTTTTATTAGTTGGACTATTATATTTATTATTTTTCTTGTAAAAGACTTACTGTACCCACTCGTTAATCGAATAGTTGGACTATTGCGGTTAAGATGACAGGAAAGTTAAGCATTAGGGATATTGTCATGGGCGACAATGTCTTTAATGGCACAAACTTTCAGGACTGGGATATGAATCTCAGAATTGTTCTGGGATCCGAGAAGTTACTCTACACTATAGAGGACCTCTTGGGCCTAAGCCCCGACCTGATCAGTTGCTTGAGCTAGAGCTTTAGAAGACTCATAGCGATGACAATGTGACTGCTCAATCGGTAATGCTTGCCGCTATTACTCCGCAATTCCGTCGTCAAAACAAGAGGTTGGATCCCTATGAGATGATGGCGAAGTCGCATGAAGCTCTTCCGTGCTCACATGTCAGAGGGTACGTCTGTTGAGCACCATGTGTCACAGATGATTGCTGACATTGAACAACTCGGATAGATGTGCATAGTCTTCGAGGCTGAGACCTCAGTAGATTTGATCCTACAGTCTCTCCCTGACACTTGGAGTGGGTCATCATGAACTACAACATGTTGAACCAAGACCAAAATCTTGGAGAGTTGATGTCCACTCTGCGTGAGGCAGAAAATGAGCTCATAAGGGCAAGAAGCGCGAGGCGCACTATGCTTCAACATCTCAAACTCCGAGGGCTTGGCCCAAGGCGACTGGAGGTGTTAAGAAGAAGAAGCATAAGAAGAAGGGCAAAGCCAAATCGTCAAAGGGTTCTGGGAAACCTAAGGACAAATCCCAAGATGTATGTCTCCAGTGCGGGAAGCGGTGTCACTGGAAGCGTGACTGCCGCGAGTACAAGGCACACATGAAGGAAATCAAATCAGGCAAGGCACCAGCTTCAGGTATGTTTGTTATAGAAATAAACATGTCTACTACTAGTTTTAAAAATTAGATTTTTATTCTGGTTGTGGAACTCACATATGTACTGATGTGCAGGATCTGCAGATTAGCAGGAGATTGGCCTCAGGAGAGATTGACCTCCGCGTTGGAAATGAGACACAGGTCGTCTTTTTGGCCGTTGGCACTTTTGTTTTGGAACTGCCATCGGGGCATGTACTTAAACTCACAGACTGTTATTATGTACCTAGTTTGACTAGGAATATTATTTCCGTATCTATGTTAGCCCAATGTGGGTATACTTTTGTATTTCGAAACACTGGGTGTTTTATGTATAAAAATGATATGGAAATTTGCATTGCTGATGTAAATAATGGTCTATATATTTTGAATATGCATCAATCTCAAACATATAATGTAAAAAACAAAAGGCTTAAAGTAAGTAACAAAAATGAAACTTACATGTGGCATTGTTGTCTAGGACACATAAACAAGACACGTATATCCACACTTTCGAAGAGTGGATACTTGGACGGATTTGATCCAAATTCATATGACGTCTGCTAATCTTGTGATTAGGCAAGATGCCTAAATCACCTTTTAAGCGGTAAAGTGCACGTGCCACCGAACTGTTAGCCTTTGTTCATAGTGACGTTTGTGGGCCCATGTCTAGCCAGGCTAGAGGTGGATATAAATACTTCGTAACCTTTACGGATGATGCATCGCGTTATGGTTATGTGTATCTGAGAGACACAAGTCGGAAACTTTTGAGAAATTCAAAGAGTTTCGACACGAAGTAGAAAAACAGACATGCAAAAGTATTAAAACATTACGGTCGGACCGTGGTGGCGAATACTTGAGCAATGAGTTTCTTGATTACTTGAAAGAATATGGTATTCTTTCACAATGGTATTCTTTCACAGTGGACTCCTCCAGGAACACCGTAATTAAACGGTGTGTCCGAACGGAGAAACCAAACTTTGTTAGACATGGTAAGGTCTATGATAAGTCGTACAGAGCTACCTATTTCCTTCTGGGGATATGCATTGAACAGTGCAATACTTATTTTGAATAAGGTTCCATCAAAGTCTGTTCAACAGACTCCGTATGAAATATGGACAGGAAAGAAACCAGGTTTCTCATTCCTGAAGATTTGGGGTTGTTGGGCATACGTCAAACATTTGGATGGTACCAATCTGAACCCAAATGGATAAATGCCTATTTGTAGGATATCCTAGGGAACCAAAGGATATTACTTCTATCACCCATAAGAGAACAAAGTATTTGTTGCTCTACATGCGGTTTTCCTTGAGAAGGAATTCCTAAATGCAGTGATAAGTGGGGAAATTAGAACTCGATGAAAATCGGAGTGATATTGTTCCTGGCACAGAATCCTTAACGGAACATTAACAGTCCATCAGGGATGAGACTGTACCATAATCTTCGAATACACAAGGACCGCGTAGGTCGGAGAGAGTCAAAAAACAACCTGAGAGGTATGGGTTTCTAATCTCACCTCATGTGGATATTAATCTTATTGAGGAAGATGAGCCGGCTACGTATGAGGAAGCGATACAAGGTATCGACTCTGGTTTATGGCAAGATGCCATGAATTCCAAAATAGATTACATGTACACCAACCAAGTTTGGACACTGGTTGATGCACCAGAAGGCGTAAAGCCTATTGGTTGCAAATGGGTCTTCAAGAAGAAGACCGACATGGATGGCAACGTACAAACATACAAAGCTAGGCTTGTAGCGAAAGGGTATCGTCAACGACATGGTGTCGATTATGACAAAACTTTTTCATCTGCTGCCATGATTAAATCCATTAGGATAATGCTTGCTATTGCTGTATATTTCGATTACGAGATATGGCAGATGGACGTCAAAACCGCTTTCATTACGGAAACCTTTTGGATGATGTTTGTATGCAACAGCCTGACGGTTTTTTTGTCGTACCAAGACTTGCAAACAAGGTTTGTAAGTTAAATCGATTCATTTATAAAGTAAATGCTGAAAAGTAAATTGCTGAAAAGTAAATGACGGAAAGTAAATGCTGAAATTAAATACTGAAAATAATGCTGAAAAGTAAATGCTGAAAGTAAATTACTAAAAGTAAATGCTGAAAGTAATTGCTGAAAAGTAAATTGCTGAAAAGTAAATGCTTAAAGTAAATTGCTGAAAAGTAAATAAGTAAAAGTACAATAGAAGAAAATTCTGCGGTAAAAGGATCCATTTTTATTACTTCTGTTTTAGACATCTCCCTTAATATAATATATTAACTTTGCATGATATTACCAACCAGCCATATAGGCGGTATCCAGATTAAGTCAAATTAATAATTAATTACCAACCGACCAATCCGGCGGTATCCAGTTTAGTCAGGTTAAAACCAATTTAAATAATTACCAACCGACCAATATGGCGGTATCCTCGTTAAGTCATGTTTTAACTAGTTTATTTATTATAATTAAGGGAGATTATTCTAAATAGTAGTAATAAAAGTTTTACCTTTTTACCCCAGTAAAGGGGAGTTACCTCCTCATTACTGAAAAGTAAAAACTGAAAATTAAAGAAAGAAAAGTACTGTGCGTAAAAGTAAATTGCGGAAAGTAAAAACTGAAAAAGTAAAGAAAAGAAAGTGCGAAAGCGGAAATTAATTACTGAAAGCTTTAAATAAACCAATAAGATACAATCTTCTTAGTATTCTTAAAGAATTCCTTAGAAAAAAAATATGAATTTACAAATGAAATGGCTTGATATTTATAGGCAAAATTTTACCTCCATCAAATCAACCACCAAATCCATTATTAATTGCTCCAATAATTGCTCCACTAATTGCTTCACCAAATCCATTATTAATTGCTCCAATAATTGCTTATCATGTTTAGTGGTGATTTGATAATTTTTATTATTTATTTATTAATTTAGTTTTTTTTGTTTTGAAAATGATTGAAAATGACTTTAACAATTACACACTTCTGGATGGTTCATCAATTTTGGGCATGAAATATTCAGAATTAGAAATTATTTTTTCTTTAAGAGTTGTAGATCTTTGAGTATTCTTTAATCTTGAACTTGAATCAGATCAATCCGATATCGGAGTACAAAGTTATGCCCCAAATACGACAGATGCGCAAAATTGGAATTTCCAAAACTGTACTTCGTTAAAACGCCCTTTCAAGTTTCCAATCTCCAAAATTAATATGTCAAGTCCAATTTTTGCCCTTATTTGACCCACATTTCGTCCTAAATGATTTCATTGTGTCCCAATATTATTTTATCTGCAAAATAAACTAAAACACATCAAAACGTTCATCAAACCCTAGAAACTAAACAAAATATTAAGTAAAAGGGGCGGTAAATATTGATATATTTTCCGCTCATCACACCCCCAAACCTAACATTTTGCTAGTCCTCGAGCAAAACAATAAAATAAAAATATAGAAACAATTAAAATTAAACTAAGCCACTTTCGTAGGATCACGGTTGCATTTAGCATATGCAACAAGCCTTTAAACCCCTAGGTGTCCCTAGTGGACGAGTTATAGTCTCGTGAGGGCTTACACAGCAACGATACCGACAAACGTTTTACAAAAGTAAAAAGATAATAAAACTAATGCACACAAAAGCAAAAAGACAAGAGAAAAGAGAATAAAGAAGTTAGTGACTAATCAGGTGAAATTTCTACTCCAAGTTACTAGTTGTTTTCTTTCTTTCTAAATTACTGAATAATTAGGTGCATAATTAGGTGTGATTAATCACATTTGTCTATCACTTTGATTTAATCCAATTAAATCTACACAAAGTTTAACCAATTGATTAGTTCATTTTCTACTACTTTGATTTAATCCAATTAAATCTAGACAAAGTTTAACCAATTGGATTAGTTCATTGTCTACTAATTTGATTTAATCCAATTAAATCAAGTCAAATATACATAATTTCACATATTTTATAATTAATAAAATATCCTCCAAGGGTATAGATATTATGAAATTACAACAAAGCCCTTATGTGATTTTGGATTAATCTAATTAATCCAATTGGGTCAAAGTTAATAATTAATGTTATCCAATAATACACTTAATTATTTTAATTGATAATTATAATATCAAATATTATTTATTATCAAACATTATCGGCTACCTAAGTGCTCAATGAGTAAATTTCATATTGTGGGACTCTCTAAGTCCAGACACGTTCGTCATATAAGCCTAGGCCATATATACGCAATTCAGCCACCTCCGAATTTGTGAAGAACACGAACGACCTTTCTAAACTATACAAGTGGAAATCATCATATATGTCTAACAATCCATCTGTCGTAGTCTATCCGAGTGGTGCTTAGGAAACATATATTACACTGTCAAGTTTCCAAGGCGCACATTGTTGCAAATTCTAAGGTCCCAAGATCATAAACAAGCATGAAAATGAAGTGCGAATACATCGACGAATTCGCGGAATACTCACATCGATCGGTTGAGCGACGCTGAGGCAAACGAGGCAACAAAAATGAACTACTGTCCTCCTTCACTGGTTCGGTAGTGTGCAGTCCAAGCTCACTGGTTTGGCTCGATTTCGGTCCTTCGTCAAGCTCCAAGCTTCGTCGAATGGTTCCCGGCTCATGGGTGGACTTCCATATCACCTTCGCATGTCTCGTAAGTGTGCTAGAACTTGATGTTTTGCCACAAAACACCACTCTTGCTCCCCATTATTTTCGGTCACAGCCCAGCAAACCAGAAAGTGAAAATGGCGTGAGAGAGAGGAGAGTTTTTGCCTCCAAAAATGAAAGAGAGAGAAGAACGAAATTTTGTGTGTTGAATTACCAAATTTGTGTATCTAATACACTCATTTGAATTTCAAATGAATTTGCATTTCATTTTGCTTTTAAAAGTCAAACATTAAAAGCCCACACCAACTTCTATCACTCAATCACATCAATCCATCAAGTGCCACATCACTCAAAGTGACATGTGATTTGACGCTTGATGCGACTAGCGATTTGACGCTTGATTTGACTTGCATGCCGCACTCGAATTCGAAATGTGAATAGGCTCGCAAACAATCCTGGGCTCGGGTTCGCTAATTCCAAATTAACGAATTTCAGGTTGCGTCGTAATTAAATGATTACGCCTAGAGAAGTCACTATTCAAGTCGCTAACGAATTAATTCTAAATTAATTCGTTCGCCCGAATTAAAATCTAATTACAATTCCGCGTCGAAATCTAATTTCGTTTAATATATCGAATATATTAATTTACCGATTAATTCCAAATTAATCGTTATCTCTCTTTATTGATATTTTATCCCAGATAAAATATCTCCGCAATTAATCCCAGATTAATTTAGAGTGCGAGTTATACGTCATCGGTGAATCTTTGGAAGCGACCCATGAGATCCCGGATATGTTGGCAGTAAATTCGGTCGTCGGACTATCCGAACAACACGTAAGTACCTCGTACTACGTTTTACCGATTTACAAGACAGGTTGGCCTCTAGCAAAGCGCCATGCCTACCCAATTCTCCGGAAATATCCTTACAGGAATAAAGGATCTATATCAAGCGTAGTATACCGTAGTATTTCGTATTTCTGTCCAGTATCGAATGATCCCGTGCTAGGCCTGGGCTGCGAAATTGTGTCTGCCCCGTACGAAGCACATGTCGGATGTCTGGTATACTAGTCTCTATAATCGGATATACATGACCTAGTCATAATATCCCGATAGCTGCCGCAGCATTTAAGAGAACCTTCCCGTATCCTACGTGACCATCATCTCCTATGACTGGAGTGACACTTCCATCTTGACATCACACCCAACACACTATGATTTCAATATACCCAGAATTGGCGTACACAAACCTGGTTAAAAGCCCTGACTACCTCAACCAAAGTATATTGATTGTCGCAAGTATTAGCGGTGCAAGTCTCAGGTTACGACCAAATACACCTACCTTGATTTCGGACTTCCATAGACACATAGTCATACTACCAATGGAATTCTGAGGGGGTCTTATCCAGAGCGAAGCTGTTTCCCCGTACCATCGGTAAAACACAACCTCCTATTACACTTGCATGAGTATCCTATACCCAATATATGAGAACTATGTCGTTGTGCCCCTCACAACGCGCACAAGTGTAATACTAGTCTTTTACGCATTTATCAATGTCCAATCTCGACCAATGCTTTGACTAGGGATATTTAATGATTTATCCTTCGTGGACTGATACTGTCTTATATCATTCTCTGTCCAGGAACAAATCATAGGGACCCTTTATCATTTATATATCTAATTGATCTAAGCACAAATGATAAGAGTGCAATCTCATTTGTCACATAGTTAATTTGTTACAACAACACAATGATCTGTACAAATAGTGAGGCTATGGGTCATAATTGTCCCAACACACATCTCATATTGTCCATATGTCCACGATTCTTTACAACTAATCTTAATACCATTTCTGATATATGCGATCCACCCTAGGTAAATGGCTTTGGCCAAAGTCTTAAGAATCGTGACTTACTCACATAGATACCTAAACCACTTATAATACACATACGGCCAGACAGATCTTATCTTGATACGCACTTGATTAACGAATGTATCGGTCCATACCCAACAAACATCTAGCACCAGACCATGAAAGGTCTCTGACATATATGTCATCAAAGTGTGGTGGATCACACATAAAATCAATAGTATCCTATAGTCAAAGGATCACATATGTTACTCGACTCGAGGAGATTCCTATTGACGGTGGTGTGTACTTCCAACTATTAGAAATCACTTGTGAGTCATTCAGTATTCGTTCAAATGAATACCCATATGTCTATACGAGCTTCACTTGCTCTTGGTATATCATGTTAAACCATTGGAACTTCAATTCTAATATACGATATGTGCTAGTCTTATAGGTTATAGAAATTCGACTGTATTCGAAAACAAATAACTATGAATAATTACTTTAAGAATAGTTTATAATAGTAATATTATCCCAATATCGGACCACTCAGTATCTAGTATTACAAATGACTATTCTAAGGTCGATGTTATTCTTAGCATATTTTATATCAAATAAATATGCATAATGACATTACTATTAACAAGGTTGAAATAAAAATGTAGTTATTTTAATATAATATACAATACATTATTCTGATTAGCACTCCAAGCACCAACTCCAACAAACTCCCACTTACTTAGTGCCAATCCGGATGGTACCAGAGTCTCATCTCCTCCATGTGTTTATTGAATAACTTAGGAGGTAAGACCTTTGTAAACTGGTCTACTATGTTGTTCTGTCCTTGAAGCTTCAAAAGTATACTGTCTTTTTGTTCAATAATCTCTCTAATCACGTGATATTTTCTTTCATTTGTTTAGACTTGGAATGCTCTCTCGGATCCTTAGCATGTGCAATGGCTCGCTATTATCACAATATAGTGGGATCCAATCCACAATACTAGGCACAATGCCAAGTTCTGTGATAAAATTTCTAATTCAAACAGCTTCTTTAGCAGCTTCCGAAGTCGCTTATAATTCTACCTCAGTGGTGAATAAGCTGTAGAGCCTTGTTTTGAACATCACCAACTAACTGCATCGCAATTGAGGGTAAATATGTATTTGATGTAGACTTTCTATCATCCGGATCACCTTGGAAGTCGAAGTTATATAACCTTTAACTTGTAGTTCATCTTTTTCATATATGAGAAACTTATCCTTAGTACCCTTAAGATATTTTAGGATATATTTCATGGCTGTCCAATGATCACACCCTTATCAAATTTATATCGGCTAGTAACACTAACGCTGAAACTGATATCAGGTCTTGTACATAGCATAACATACATAATGCTTCCAATACAATAATCACATGGCAAGTTAGACATTCTAACTCTCTCTTCCTCAGTCTGAGGTGCCATTTTCTTTAAAAGATGTATGTCATATCGAAAAGGTACATTTACTGCGTTACAGTTGGTAAAACATACATTTCTAATATTTTATCTATGTACGTAGATTGCGACAACCCCATAAGCTTCATTACTATATCCCGGTAGAGCCTTATACCCAGTATATAGGAAGCTTCACCCATGTCTTTCATGGAGAGGTTCTTGCAAATGTAGGCTTTCACACTTTGCATCGATCCTATATCATTTCCAATGATAAGGATATTGTCTACATACAATACAAGGAATATTATCATGCTCCCACTAATTTTCTTATAAACACATAATTCTTCCTCGTTATTGATGAATCCAAATAATCTAATTATCTAATCAAAATGACGACTCCAATTTCGGGATTCATGTTTAATTCCATAAATAGAGTTCTTGACTTATAAACCAAGTTTGAAGTCTCACGGGATACTAAACCTTCTGGTTGTTCCATATAGTTATCCTCATTCAGGAATCCATTTAGGAAAGTGGTTTTCACATCCATCTATCATATCTCATAATCGTGATATACATCAATGGCTAAAAGAATCCTAATAGATTTTAGCATGGCTACTGGTGAAAAAGTTTCCTCATAGTCAATCCCAGGATGTTGAGTGTAACCTTTTGCTACCAATCGGACCTAAAGGTTTCCACATTTCCATCAAACTCTCGCTTCCTTTTATAAACCCATTTACAACCAATATGTTTACATCCATCAGGAAGTTCAAACAAGTCCTAGACATGATTGTAATGCATAAAATTCATTTCTGATTTCATGGCTTCCTGTCATTTTCCCGAATCGATATCCAATATCGTTGTTTAAGGCTCGTATCAGACATTAAAAATAGTCTCTTAGGAGGCCTTGATATTCTATTCGACTTACGTAGAACATGTGTTGTAGATCCTTCACCTAGTTAGATTTTTGGTTCCATCTCAAGTTCCTTAATATTAGGATCAAAATCATCGAGTTTAACTTTTCTACAATTCCCACTTTCTCTCAAAAAATTCATTTTCAAGAAAAGTAACAAAACGAGACACAAATATATTTGATTGCTCAGAATCATAGAATTGATATCCCAATGAGTTT
>SKCR01010044.1:0-22957 GCA_019454045.1 Zanthoxylum bungeanum
ACATGGCATCAAGTTTCCAATCTCCAAAATCAAAATGTCAAGTCCAGTTTTTGCCCTTATTTGTTTCATATTTCGTCCTAAATGATTCCATTGAGTCACAAATTTATTTTATCTGTAAAATAAACTAAAACACATCAAAATGTTCATCAAACCCGAGAAACTAAACAAAATATTAGGTAAAAAGGGCGGTAAATATTGATATATTTTCCGCTCATCATACCCCAAGCCTAACATTTTGCTAGTCCTCGAGCAAAACAACAAAATAAAATACAATAAACAATTAAATTTAAACTAAGCTACTTTCGTAGGGATCACGGTTGCATTTAGCGTATGCAACAAACCTTTGAACCCCTAGGTGTCCCTAGTGGACGAACTGTAGTCTCGTGAGGGCTTACAATGACGGTACTCACAAACGTCAATATAATGCACACAAAAGCAAAAAGACAAGAGAAAAAAGAATAAACAAGTTAGTGACTAAACAAGTTAAACTTCTTATCCAAGTTAGTAGCTGTTTTCTTTCTTTCTAAATTACCAAATAAGTAAATTCTCCGATTATTTTTACCATTCTTCATATACACAACCAACAGGGTATTAATCAAATCATTGTGCCCACAATATTCATAAGTGTAGTTGAAAATAGAGTAATATTTTTGTCCTAAAGTTATATCAGAATTCACACATTTTTAGCAATGATATATATTTTTTTTTACATAAAATAAAGAAAGCAACATCTTCAATCAATGTAACGAGCTTTGGGTCAGTGACTCCCAAACCAGTTGGTTAGGGCACTAGGTGTTAAGACACCCATACGGACTTAATTACTCGGATTTCTGATGTTTCTTTTTATTTTTATAACATCTTTGATCCATGTAGCGAGCTTTGGGTCAGTGACTCCCAAGCCATTTGGCTTTAGGGCACTTGGTGTTAAAACACCCCTACGGACTTAATGACTCGGATCTCAGACGTTTTTTTTATACATATTTTTTTCTTTTTTTTTATTCCATTGCTTTTTAGATGTTTCCTCCAATTAAACTACAACACTGAATATTACAAACTTTTCAAATACATCTCATGGTTGTATGTTACCATGCATGTTGATAATACATGTCAACTGAACATATGAAGATCCAATTTAGTCAGTATTATAGAGAATTCACAAATTAAATAATTCAAAAGGAAATAAACAAAAATTAACTTATTACGAAGTAGGTTGAGATACATCTCAGGAGTGGAAATTCCTTACACAGCTATCTCACACCAATTTCACCTGACTAATCAAATTAAAAACACAAAAATAAAATATATATTTTTTTAATTTTTATAAAAAAAAATTTTAATTTTTTGAATTTTTTGAAAATTTTTGACTAAAAATAACACAATAAAAACAAGATACTAGTCAACTATTCCCCTCCCCCAAACCTAAATGAGACATTGTCCCCAATGTCTTAAAAAGTAGAAAATGAGTTTAGAATATAGTACCTGGTTAGCTTAAATTCTACATCTTAAAATATCAATTAAATGTTAAGATCCAGATTTATCCGACGCTTTTTACCACGATCGTTATCAGACCAGTCTATCTTGGAAAGGATAGGGTCAATTTGTGCTTCAAAGGCTAAGATTTGGTCAATTAAATCATAGGCAGTTCTAATAGTAAACATGAGTTCTTTTACAAGTTTTGACACGAACCCATTTCTCCGGGCATCATCAAGAAACACACAAAGAAAATCATAAAATCCACCAGCATAAGTAATCCAATCGGTTTCTGGTGTATGTTCAGGTTCGCCCAAGATAGTACTGTAAATATTTCCTCCATTGAACCCAAGCCACTTGACAAAGCAATAAAAGCATCAACACAGTTAATCATTTCTACCAGTTGTTCAGACATACCTGGTTCGATAAATTCCTCTTCGTTTGATGGTCCTATAAGTTTCGCCTCTGCCAAAGGTTTTGGGATGATTCCCAGAACTTGACTACCTCCTTCCTGTACAACCCTTGAAACGATCCCCATTAGTTCAAGATTGCCACCGCCATATACTAAATACATATTCCATTCAGCAATGACTCTACCCAATTCATGTGCTGCCTCAACGAACTCTGGCTTAGAACCAACACTAGTACCGCAAAACACACAGATATTTACAACTCGTCTTCTTGAAGTTGCTTCCATTTTTTTTATTTCTCAACTCTGGATGTCTTCAAGAGTGCAATGACGGGCTGAATTCATAGAACCTGAAAAAGGGTGAGTAATAATAGCACTAATACCTGCCAAATGACAATTATTAGCTAAACAGTAAAATATATCATGAAAGTCAAAAAGTCTGGATCCTGTCAGAGAAAATAAAATAAAATAACAAAACAAATCTCAATTATTAGATAAAGACAAAGAGTTAAAAATATTTACAAGATGTAACGACTAGAGGGACGTCTATGCGTCAGGGACAAGCTTCCCATCCAATTTTCTTATAAATTGGCAAACATGGCCTTTTAGAGTCAGATTTCCGAGACTTAAATGTTGTTGTTCTTTTCGAAACTGTGCATATAACATGTGAATTGCTCAATGCACATATCCAATGGGAAACGTCTTAAGAGTCAATGATATGTCATCCAAAGACTCTTTACTCAAGCCATCCCTAATGAATATAATTTTATCTTCACGATTATCAGACATCATTCCTAAAGAACGACAACGAGTATTACATGTCATGCTTGCACATTTATAGCAAACGCCTATTTTTTTAGCTATTCTCTTTTTAGCATAGGTGTTTCCTCCTAAACCAGACAGATATGACACAAAAGGGTCAGATGACTCACCTTCCAATCGGACTCGTGCTTCAATAATCCAACAAATGTCATTTGGAATACCTTTGATCATCGGTAGTCTCATCCATTCAATGCGAGCTTGGTAAACCTTCATCAGAGCGTTTTGAGGGAGAGAAGGAAATTGCTTGTGAAGATTTGCGAGAACGTCTTCCATCATGAAATGTGACTTTACCTACACAAATTAAACACACAAAAATAAAATACACCAAATCTGAATATATATACATAGATTGCATGGGTTGCCTCCCTGCTAGTGGTAAGTTTAACATCATCAGCTAGACATGACTGTCCGAATGTTAGGCTAGATCTGAAAGTGTGACACTTTCTTTTTGTCGCTCAAATGATTCTCCCCAATAGTGTTTGACACGCTACCTGTTAACTTTGAATGTATCGTTGGTGTTGGGATCAAGTAACTCAACAGCTCCATATGGTAAAACCTGAGTAATCACAAATGGACCTAACCACCTTCATTTTAGCTTTCCAGGGAAAAGTTTCAACCTTAAATTGTATAACAACATATGTTGCTTTGGTTCCAGTTGTCTACGCACTATTTTTTTATCATGCCATTTCTTGGTTTTTTTCTTTGTATAATCTGGCATTCTCATAAGCCCGCAGGCGAAATTCCTCCAATTCGTTAAGTTGGTGGAGCTGTTTTTCTTATGTTGCTTGTGGATCAAGATTTAACTTCTTTAGTGCCCAGTACGCTTTGTGTTCAAGCTCCACTGACAGATGACACGCTTTCCCAAACACCATTCAATATGGGGACATACCAATGGGTGTTTTGTAAGCTGTATGGTAGGCATATAATGTGTCATCCAGTTTTGTAGACCGGTCCCTCCTTGTTGATCCAACGGTTCTTTCCAATATTCTTTTGATCTCCATGTTTGAAACTTCAACCTGTCCATTTGACTGCGGATGGTAGGTAGTGGCAACTTTATGAGTAACTCCGTATTTGGATAGGAGTGCATCAAAGTATCTGTTGCAGAAATGTATGCCACCATCACTGATAATTGCTCGAGGTGTTCCGAAGCAAGTGAAACTTTTTAAGAAATTTTATCACCACTTTTGAATCATTTGATGGCAGTACTATTGCTTCAACCTATTTGGAGACGTAGTCTACTGCAACTAGTATGTACATGTTTCCGAATGATGGAACAAATGGTCTCATAAAATCAATCCCACATACATCAAATATCTCTACTTCTAGAATATTTTACAGAGGTCCTTCATTTCTCCTCGAAATATTTCCCGTTCTCTGGCACCAGCCACATTGAATAGTAAATAAGTAAGCATCTTTAAATAAAGTGGTCCAGAACAAACCTGATTGTAGGACTTTGGCTGCAGTTTTATTTCTGCTAAAGTGTCTGCCGTATGGTGATGAATGACAATGATGCAAGACAATATTGACCTCCTCATGTGGAACACAATGTCTCAGTAATTGATCAGCACAACATTTGAACAAGTATGGCTCATCTCAGACATAATATTTGACTTCCTTGAAGAATTTATTATGGTGCTGATGTGTCAATTCCAACGGCCATTTTCCCGATACTATGTAATTTACATAGTCAGCATACCAAGGGAAATCCTGCTGTTTCATGGCAAACAACTGTTCATTGGGAAAATTTTCTTTGATTGTCAGTTCGTTGCCAGTTGTTTCTCCATTCTCGAGCCTCAATAAGTGATCTGCCACTTGATTTTTTGTCCCTTTCATGTCTCGGATCTCCACGTCAAATTCTTGCAGTAGAAGCACCCAACAGATCAATCTGGGTTTGGCATCTTTCTTTGCGATCAAGTATTTGATTGCTGAATGATTTGTGTAGACCACCACTTTGGGACCCAACAGATAGAAACAGAATTTATCAAAAGTGAACACAACTGCGAGCAACTCCTTTTCAGTGGTTGTGTAGTTGAGTTGAGCTTTATTTAGAGTTCTGCGGGAGTAGTAAATGGTATGGCAAATTTTTATTTTGCGTTGTCCCAAAATTGCACATAAAGTAAAATCACTAGCATCGCACATCACCTCAAATGGAAGGGTCCAGTCCGGTGCTACTATGATGGGGGCAGAGACCAGATTTTGTTTCAAGATTTCAAAAGCTTCGTGGCATTATTTGGTGAAGTTGAAAGACACGTCTTTCTCCAGAATATTGCAGAGAGGTTTAGCAATCTTGGAGAAGTCTTTGATAAATCTCCTGTAAAAGCCTGCATGTCTGAGAAAACTCTGAATCCCTTTGACGGATGATAATGGAGGTAATGTTTCAATTGTCTCGATCTTTGTTTTGTCTACCTCGATTCATTTTATGAGATCCGATGTCCCAGGACAATGCCTTCCTGCACCATGAAGTGTTTTTTTCTCCCGGTTGAGTACAAGGTTGGTATCTTCACACCTTTGTAACATCTTTTCCAGATTTTACAAACAGTGGTCAAAAGATTCTCCAAACATAGAGAAACCATCCATGAATACCTCCATACTTTGTTCCATCATGTCTGAGAAGATGGCCATCATGCAACGTTGAAATATGGCAGAGAGGTTTAGCAATCTTGGAGAAGTCTTTGATAAATCTCCTGTAAAAGCCTGCATGTCTGAGAAAACTCCGAATCCATTTGACGAATGATGGTGCAGGTAGTGTTTCAATTGTCTCGATCTTTGTTTTGTCTACCTCGATTCTTTTTTGTGAGATCCGATGTCCTAGGACAATGCATTCCTACACCATGAAGTGGCATTTCTCCCGGTTGAGTACAAGGTTGGTATCTTCACACCTTTGTAACACATTTTCCAGATTTTGCAAGCAGCGGTCGAAAGAGTCTCCAAACATAGAGAAATCATCCATGAATACCTCCATACTTTGTTCCATCATGTCTGAGAAGATGTCCATCATGCAACGTTGAAATATGGCAGGAGTATTACATAGTCCAAATGGCATTCTGCGGAAAGCAAAAGTATCATACGGGCATGTAAAAGTAGTTTTATCCTGATCTTCTAGGGCGATGGCAATCTGATTATACCCTGAGTATCCGTCCAGAAAATAATAGAACTCATGTCCCGCCAATCTGTCTAGCATCTGGTCAATAAATTGCAACGAAAATGATTTTTCCTTGTTGCTTTGTTCAGCTTCCTGTAGTCCATGCATACTCTCCATCCAGTCACTGTTCTTGTTGGAATCAGCTCGTTCTTTTCATTTGTGACTACAGTAATTCCTCCTTTCTTTGGCACACACTGCATAGGACTCACCCAAGTGCTGTCAGAGATGGAGTAGATGATGCCGGCATCCAACCATTTGATAATTTCTTTCTTTACGACCTCCTTCATGATTGGATTTAGTCTCCGTTGATGCTCCACTGTGGGTTTGTACTCGTCATTCATTAGAATTTGGTGCATGCAAAATGATGGACTAATGCCTCGTATGTCTGCTATAGTCCAGCCAATAGCTTTCTTGTGTTCTCGTAACACTCTCAGCAACTTTTCTGCATGCTCTAATGTTAGTGACGAAGAAATGATCATATGTAAATCAGAAGAGTTTCCTAAGAATGCATACCTGAGATAGCTCGGAAGTAGCTTCAGCTCCAGCTGTGGTGGTTCTTCAATCGAGGGCTTGATTAGCTCTTTTTTCGATAGTTCCAGACTTTCCATCTGTGGTGGCGATTTGAAGTGAAAGGGTTTGTTAAGATAGTTGATACATTCTAGAATTTCATCATCTAGCTCGCTGTCAGTCATGTTTATGATGCAAGCTTCAAGTTTATCCGTGGGAAGTGGCAGTGCATCAGTATCCTGGATGATACTATCTACAACATCAATTCTGAAATATTCCTCTTCATTTTCATCACTCGGGAATTTCATGGTTTTGAACGTTGGATGTAACTTCTTGGTTCTGCACTTTCATGGTTAATTCTCATTTTTGTACATCAATAACTGTTCGACCTGTAGCCAAAAATGGTCTCCCGAGGATGATAGATACATCTTTGTCTTCTTCCATGTCAATGATAATGAAATCTGCAGGGAGAATGAGTTTGTCGACTTTGACCAGCACATCTTCAACTACACCTCTCGAAAATGCTAGCGTTCTATCAGTAAGTTGTAGAGAGACTAAGGTGTGCATTGCTTCTCCAATCTGCAATTTCCTGTAAATTGAAAAGGGCATCAAATTAACATTAGCACCTAAATCACACAAAGCTTTACCATTGTAATGTTCTCCTATGATGCATGGGATAGTGAAACTGCCAGGATCTTTCAACTTTGGGGGAAACTTCCTCTAAATGATGGCGCTGCATTCTTTTATCAGTGCTACTATCTCGTAATCTCACAATCTCCTCTTTCGTGAAAGAATATCTTTCATGAATTTAACATAGCTGGGCATTTGTTCCAACGCTTCTGCAAATGGAATATTGATATGCAGTTTTTTGAAGACCTCCAAGAATCGAGCAAACTGCTTGTCCAGATTGTTTTTCTGGAGACGTTGTGGAAAAGGTGGAGGTAGAGTGAATCTTTCTCGATCTTTTTCCTTTGCTTCTTTTTCCTCAATCTGTGGAACTGCTTCGCTGCTTTCTTTTGGTACTTCTTCAACAGTTGCCTTGACTCCAACATCTTTGTTGATTTTAGTACTGCTTTTAAAATGATGGCATGACATTGCTCATTCCCGAGATTTCTTGGATTTGGTTATGTGTTGTTAGGAAGGGTACCTTGCGGTCTGTACTCTGTGCATTGGCCAGTTGTCCCATTTGATTCTCCAGTGCTTTAATAGAAGCTGCTTGATTTTGAATTAATACTGCTTGAGAGTCGTATTTTGCTTCAAGCTTTTTCAAATGAGCCAACACTTCCGTTATTCCTGGTTCTTTTTCATACTCATAGCCATTGTTTTGCTGTTGGAATCCAGTTAGTGGGTTGTTCCTTCGCCCTAAATTGTTGCTCCATGAAAAATTGGGATGATTCATCCACTCTGGGTTGTAGGTGTTGGAATATGGATTGTTCCCATGTCTGTTGAAATTATTGATATAATTCACCATCTGATCATGTTGGTTTGTCACTGGTGTTCCTCCATATGGTGAATTTGTGGATCTCGCATTACCTTGCATGCTGATAGTTTCCATGAATTTGCATATCTGATCCAGCTTGGCATTCACTGATGTGTTGGCTCCAACTTCATAAATCTCTGTTATTCGTTGAATCATGCTCCTTTCTATTGGCCACAAAGAATTATTGTTGGCTATTTCTTCAATTAAGTCCCAGGCCTGATCTTCTCATTTTTCCATTAAAGCTCATCCATCAGCAGCATCTATTGTGGTTCTCATTATTCCAGAAAGTCCATTATAGAAGGTTTGGACTTGTAGCCACTTTGCAATCTCATGGTGAGGATATTTTCGAAGCAATTCCTTGTATCTTTCCCAAGCTTCGTAGAGGGATTCTGAGTCATGTTGCACAAATGATGTGATGTCATTCCTCAGCGTTACAGTTCTGGCTGGAGGAAAGTACTTTGTAAGGAATTTGGTGGCTAGAGTGTTCCAAGTTGTGATGGAACCTGCTGATAGTGAATGTATCCAAGCCTTAGTTATGTCTTTCAAGGAATATGGGAAAACACACAGTCTAATTGCTTCTTCAGCTGCTCAGTTGTAATTGAAAGTGCCGTAAACTTTCAGGAAGTTGCTGATGTGGGCATTAGGATCTTCAGTTGCATTCCCCCCAAACTGAACTGATTGATGTATCATCTGAATGCATGTTTTGATGTCACATGCATTTGCTGGTAAGAGATGAAGTACAATATATGAAATGAAGTCATCAACCACCGGAATAGTTCTGTCTCGAATAGGAATTGGTGTCGCAACTTCCAAAGGTTCAGGTTCCATGTTGATGATTGCTTATTAGCCTTCTCACATTTCCCTTCTCAACTGTCTGATTGTTCTTTCAATTTCTGGGTCAAGCGATCGGATTTCAAAGCTTCTGGTTCTTCTCATTTAGTGTCTGAGAACCTGAAACAAAAGAAAACAAAAAAATAAGTAAAAAAAAATTAGACACAAGTAAATGTATCTAACCCCAAAATTAATAGTGCAAGATAAATAAGTCCCCGGCAACAGCGCCAAAAACTTGATCGGCGTGATCATACACTATAACGCAAGCGAACGTATCGTTCAAGTAGTATATAATGTATCGATCTCACGAGGATTTAATACCTAAGCTATTAATTTATGAACCCAAATGTTTACGAGTATCTAATAGATTGGTTGTTTGATTGGATGGTGACTTTAAACTAAAACAATTAAATAAAATAGTGTGAAAGTGAATTAAAGGTAAAATCAATATTATTAAACTATTTAGGGTTGTGAATTCTTCCAATATCTTTTAAAGATGAAGTGGTTAATGTTTATGCAATATATTGGTTTACAAACTTGGAACGCGAAATTATGCAAAAGTCTTTGTCGATGGTGACCGGCGTAAACACACATGTATAACGCAAGCGCACGTATCGTTCAAGTAGTATAAAAATATCGATCCCACGAGGACTTAATTCCTACTGTTGTTATTAATTGTTGAATCTATTTATTTACAAATATCTAATTAAATGGAGAAGAGAGTGATTGTTTGTTTGATTGGTTGAATGTGGCTTTGCTAAATTAAAATATACAAAATAAACAAAAGAAAATACTAAGGAAAATAACAAAAGAAACAAAGATCTAGGATTGTGATTTCTTCCAATATCAATTTAAAGATGAAGTGATTATTTTATAGTTGGGTAATATATTGATTTATTAACCTGGAACACGAAATTATGTAAAAGCCTCTTCCGATGATCAAATTCAAATACCCAGTATAACTCAATTAATCATATTCCTATGTTAACCAAATTATCTGAATTCATTAAGATTAAGTTCCAATTATGGCTACCCCCGCCCGACAGGTATATTCCTATCCTGTAAGGAAATCTATTAAAGGGTTATCTATCTTCAAGGAAGATCGTGGGCTATTGAGTCTAAGATCTTTAACCTAAAATCCCTTTTCCAAGTTCATTTAAAGTTTCCCAGTTCAATTTTATTAATGGCCAGTTAATAAAAAGCATTAAGATTAAGGCTCAATAAATAAACCTTTATATTACCCAAACTATAATTTAACCCCTTATAAACCGGTGATATTGAAATTCATCACAACCCCAGATAACTAATTTAGTTACAACACATAACTAGGGCTAGTAACAACTTAAAAGTAAAAAAGTAAAAATGCTAAAAAGTAAAAGGCATAAAGTAAAAGTTGAAAAATAAATTACAATAAAATGCTAAGGTAAAAGGAATTACTTTTACTTTTACTAATTTAGATATCTTCCATAAAATAATATATAAACTTGTGATAATATTACCAACCGACCAATCTGGCGGTATCCTGATTAAGTCAAATTAAGTCCAACCAGCCATTAAGGCGGTACCATAATTAAATTACCAACCGACCAATCTAGCGGTATCATTTATTAGTCAGGTTTAAACCAGATTAAAATGAATTACCAACCGACCAATATAGCGGTATCCTTTTTAAGTCAGTATTTTAAATAGTGAATATATTATTTTTAAGGGAGATTAATCTAAATAGTAACAGTAAAAGAATTACCTTTCACCCTAGCTGGGGAAATTACTTCCTCATGAATAGTAAAAACTGTAAAAAGTAAAAATTAAATTACTATTATTACAAAACGTAATTAAAATTAATTACAAAACTAAAAACTAAAAAAAACTAAAAAAAACTAAAATTAAAAGAAACTTAGAGAGAGAAACTCTCTCTACATCAAAGAGATGAGAGAGAGAAAGGTACATTGAAATCTGAAATGTCGATCTCAATTTATAGGCCTCGGTAGGCTCTGGGCGTCGCGACGCTGAGGCCTTTGGCGTCGCGACGCTGGAACAGTCGACGTGGCCTGCTGAGCGTTTGACACGTGGCAAGGCGGCTAACTGTTAAGGCAACACGTGGCAAGGCAGCTGAGACTCAATTATTGTGATGACGTCATGCTGATGTGGCGATGCAATTGTCGGCACAATTGGATTGCGACACGTGGCGACACGTGTCACGTTGTGATTGGCTGATGCTGACGTGGCAAGTTGACTCGGTTGACCTAGTGATGTGGATGATGACATGGCGTGACACATGGCGAAGTTGACTTGTTGACTGCTGACATGGATGATGACATGGCGACACATGGCAATGATGAGTGTCGGCAGCGTATGATGATGACACGTGGCACGGCTCACGTTAGCAGATCGGCTATGATGGTGACACGTGGCACGGCGCACGTTAGCAAAGTCAAACTTCTCAAATTCGGAACCGTTGACCAGGCGCATGTTAGCAAGACTCGGCGTACGTTAGGCGTCGCGACGCTGGAAATTACCAAAATGCCCTTTTTCGCCAATTTTCACTATTTTGCTCCAAATCACCTCCAGAATGTCCTGAAACTTTATTTATCTACAAAATAACACAAAACACATCAAAACATTCACAAAACTCAAGAAACTATACAAAATATTAGGTTAAATGAGTGGGAAATAGTGATATAAATACCACTCATCACACCCCCAAACCTAACATTTTGCTAGTCCTCGAGCAAAATACATAATAAAATAACATCATAAAATTTAACTAAGCCACTTTCGTAGGGATCACGGTTGCATTTAGCATATGCAACAAGCCTGTAAACCCCTAGGTGTCCCTAGTGGACGAGTTGTAGTCTCGTGAGGGTTTACAGCAATGATACCCACAAACATTTTACAAAAGTAAAAAGGTAGTAAAACTAATGCACACAAAAACAAAAAGACAAGAGAAAAGAGAAGTTAGTGACTAATCAGGTGAAACTTCTACTCCAAGTTACTAGTTGTTTTGTTTCTTTCTAAATTACTAAATAAGTAAATTCTCCGATCATATTTACCATTCTCCATATACACAGCCAACAAAATATTAAACAACTCATTTTTGCCCACAACAGTCACAAGTGCAGTTGATAAGATAGTAATATTTTTGTCCTAAAGTTTTATCAGATTTCACACCTTTTTGTAGCAATGGAATAATTTTTTTGATTTTTCTGATTTTTCTGATTTTTTATTTATATACAATACCTTCCGCCTATGTAGCGAGTGTTGGGTCGGTGACTCCCAAACCAGTTGGCTTTAGGGCACCATGTGTTAAGATACCCCTACGGACTTAATAACTCAGACTTCATATATATATATATATATATTTTCAACATCTTTGATCCATGTAGCGGGCTTTGGGCCAATGACTCCCAAACCAGTTGGTTTTAGGGCACTAGGTGTTAAAACACCCTTACAGACTTAATAACTCGGATCTCAGATATTTTTTTTTATTCCATCACTTTTTTAGATGCTTCCTCTAATTAAACTAGAGCACTGGATATTACAAACTTTTCAATTTCAGCTTATGTCTGTATGTTGATAATACCTGTCAAATGAGCATATGAAGATCCATTTTAGTCAGTATTATGGAGAATTCACAAATTAAATAATTCAAAATGAAATAAACAAAAATTAACTTGTTTCGAAATAAATGGTTTGAAATACGTCTCAGAAGTAGGAACTCCTTACTCGGCTATCTTTTACCAATTTAACCTTTTTAGTCAAAATAAAAACACAAAAACGCAAAATATTTTTGCAATTTTTGAAAAATTTTCAATTTTTTTGTATTTTTCGAAAAATTTAGGACTCAAAATAAAAACAACACAAAAACTAAAAATCAAGATATTAATCAACTAATTCCCTCCCCCAAACCTAAATGAGACATTGTCCCCAATGTTTTAAACAGTAGAAGAAGAGTTTAGAAGATAATACCTGGTCAGCTGAAATTTTACAGGAAAAATTACCGATAGGAAAAATTACCAATTAAGATTTATGTCCACTTTACGCTTTTTACCACGATCGATAACTGACCATTTTTTAGTGAAAATTTCAACAGAATCTCCTCTAAAAACTCAAAATTTCCCCAAATTCATCCTAAAACTAACACTTCAAAAATCACAACAATGTCAAACCTCGCCCCCAAACTTCCAAGTTCACAACCCTCCAATTTCAACAAAATCAACCACAAACTTTTTCAATTTTCGATTATCCCCCTTTACTGCCAAAATTTCACAACCTGTTTCAACAAATTTCACCCTACAAATCAACAACTACTTTCACAAATTTTTGGCAGAGTTTCCCTTAAAATCTCAGAGTTTCCCACCATATACCTAAAATTATTGACGTCCAAACTTCGCCAAACTTCGCCCCCAATTCTACGAATCAATCAAATTCAACATTTCCCAAATCCAATCAATCGAATCCAACATTCCCAATACCACACAAATTACCAAATTTTCTTTAAATTTTCAATGTTAATAATTTTAAAATTCGGACTTGTGCTTCGGTTTTTGGGCTTGGCAGTGGCGGTTTTCGGTTGGATCTTGGTAAGGGGTGTTTGGTTCTCTGGCTTCTGGTTCTGTGGTGGTCTCTTGATGGATCTTGGCAGTGGGTTCGCGGCTTACGGTGATGGATCGAGGCTCGGCAAGGGTGCTGCTGGATCTTGGTTTTGAGGTGAAGATGGTTTCGGCTTCTGGTGAATTTTGGCGGTCTCACGGTGGAGGTAATATGGCTCGGTTTTGGCTTGTTCTTGGCTCGGTTTGATTTGGGTCTCGGCAAGAGTGCTCGCGGCTAGTGGATCTCGGTGGTGAGGCTCACGGTTTTGGGTGGATCTTGGTGAAGGTGACTGGATCTTGGTGATGGTGGGTGGTGGCTCGGCAAATGGTGGATCTCGGTTTTGAGGTGATGGTTGGTGGTGATGATTCGGCTCACGGTAGTTTGGCTTTGGTTGGATTTGACTGGATCTTTGGCGATGGTGGCTGGATCTTGGTGCAGGCTTGGCAAGGATGGATCTCGGCCGTTGGTGGCTGGGTTTCTTGTTTCTGGTTTCTGGTCTCTGTTGGGTTTGACTCCGTGGCTGTTGAGAGAAGAATGAGATGAATGACATTTATCTCGGAGGCTGCCCATTTTAGACCTGTAATCGTTCCAGCGTCGCGACGCTGAAGTTGGCAGTGCGTCGCGACGCTCGGTAATTTTTTATTTTTTTTTGGCAAAACCAAGTCTTTTGACTGATAAATCCACTGTGACGCGTCTCATGAGTTGACTCCTTACTCGGCCGTCTCTACTGGATCAACTTTATATCCTCGCGATTTTGTCAAATTTTTATTTTGTGAAAATCCCGCTTGCACTGGCTTGCTTTTTCCTGAAAAATTCCGTTTTTAATTTTTCCTGCAAAACTCACATACAAAATTAAAAAGTTCACAAAAAAAAAAAAATTACAACAAATTGCATGGGATGCCTCCCTGCTAGCGCTAAATTTTTCGTCTTCAGCCAGACGTGACTGAAATCTATCTGTTAAGGAGGTTTCAGCGTCGTTTTGGATGTCCGATTAAAGACAATCCCGTGAGCGTTGCTTTTGAAGGGTCTCTTCCAACGGTAAAGTGGCAAAAAGAATTTTGTCTCATTCAGTGCTTGTGCCACCTTTTTAATCTTTGTTGCTCCAGTAGTTCCTGAAAAGAAAGAAAGAAAATTAGGAGGTCTCGTATGGTGCTTGACTTGGAATGGAAGTTCCATTCTATCAAGTTTATGGGTGATATCTTTGATTTGTACTCCCCGATACAGCGATGTTTTTCCTGAATGTTCTGGATCTTTAATTTGGTCTGACAATTGCTCCTCCATTTGCTCTGTTTCTTGCTCCACCTGAGGATGTAAAGATGTTTCTGACATTAGGTCTTCATCCTCTGATACGACTGGAATGGATGGTTCAAGTAGATCTTCATCAAACATCATGGTAAAGCATGCTCCAAGATCTTCATTTTGAGGATTAAAAGTTTGATCCTCCATTGTTGGTGCAGTTGGTACAAACAGCTCAGCTTCTTCATCAGAGTTAGAATCTGAATAAAAGTCAAATAGAGACTTTGCTGGTTTGGACTCCTGAACTGATACCTCTGGTTGTTGATACTGCTCAGCTTCCTCCTCTGTTAAGGTGTCATTGTGGATTTCTGGGTACTCAAAGGCTTTGTCAGTTTCATCTGAAACTGGTTCTTGAGGTATGTAGCTCTGGTTTTCTGTTGATTGTCTCATTTGATCTGTCAGTCTCTGAATGAATTCTGACTGTCTCTGAATACTTTCGAATTGCTTCTGGCTTGTTTCAAGCATTGTTTCCAACTCTTCGAGCATATCATCCTTCTGATTTTTCTCTGATTGTTCTGGTTCTTGATGAAAATCGTAGGAATATGGTGGATAAGATGGAAAGTATGATGGTTCTGTGAAATATGTTGGCTTTTGATAGCTCTGCCACTCTGAAAGGTATATACATTGATCGCTCAGGTGGTTACCATCACAAATTACACATCTTCCCATTTCGTTCTGTTGAGCAAATGTAGAATTGCTTGGTTCTGGCATCCAGTGATAGTTATTGGGCTGAACAACAGGCCTCAGAAAACCGGACTGTTGCTCCCAGATTTGGGGTGTATCTTCTTGTAAGGCTAGTAATCTTTCAATCTCCCAGTAGTGTTCCATTTTTTTAATCACCTGAAAACAAAAGAAAGAAATAAAAATTACAAAATAAAATAAAGAAAATTAGATACAAGTAAATTAGATAGCTTCAAAATTAATAACTCAAGAAAAATAAGTCCCCGGCAACGGCGCCAAAAACTTGACCGGCGTAAACACACACGTATAACACAAGCGCACGTATCGTTCAAGTAGTATAAAAATATCGATCCCACGAGGACTTAATTCCTACTGTTGTTATTAATTGTTGAATCTATTTATTTACAAATATATAATTAAATGGAGAAGAGAGTGATTGTTTGTTTGATTGGTTGAATGTGGCTTTGCTAAATTAAAATATACAAAATAAACAAAAGAAAATACTAAGGAAAATAAAAAAAGAAACAAAGATCTAGGATTGTGATTTCTTCCAATATCAATTTAAAGATGAAGTGATTATTTTATAGTTGGGTAATATATTGATTTATTAACCTGGAACACGAAATTATGTAAAAGCCTCTTCCGATGATCAAATTCAAATACCCAGTATAACTCAATTAATCATATTCTTATGTTAACCAAATTATCTGAATTCATTAAGATTAAGTTCCAATTATGGCTACCCCCGCCCGACAGGTATATTCATATCCTGTAAGGAAACTATTAAAGGGTTATCTATCCTCAAGGAAGATCGTGGTTATTGAGTCTAAGATCTTTAACCTAAAATCTCTTTTCCAAGTTCATTTAAAGTTTCCCAGTTCAATTTTATTAATGGCCAGTTAATAAAAAACATTAAGATTAAGGCTCAATAAATAACCTTTATATTACCCAAACTATAATTTAACCCCTTATAAACCGGTGATATTGAAATTCATCACAACCCCAGATAACTAATTTAGTTATAACACATAACTAGGGCTAGTAACAACTTAAAAGTAAAAAGTAAAAATGCTAAAAAGTAAGACATAAAGTAAAAACTGAAAAATAAATTACAATAAAATGCTAAGGTAAAAGGAATTACTTTTACTTTTACTAATTTAGATATCTCCCAAAAAAATATATAAACTTGTGATAATATTACCAACCGACCAATCTGGCGGTATCCTGATTAAGTCAAATTAAGTCCAACCAGCCATTAAGGCGGTACCATAATTAAATTACCAACCGACCAATATAGCGGTATCATTTATTAGTCAGGTTTAAACCAGATTAAAATGAATTACCAACCGACCAATTAGCGGTATCCTTTTTAAGTCAGTATTTTAATAGCGAATATATTATTTTTAAGGGAGATTAATCTAAATAGTAACAGTAAAAGAATTACCTTTCACCCTAGCTGGGGAAATTACTTCCTCATGAATAGTAAAAACTGTAAAAAGTAAAAATTAAATTACTATTATTACAAAACGTAATTAAAATTAATTACAAAGCTAAAACTAAAAAAACTAAAATTAAAAGAAACTTAGAGAGAGAAACTCTCTCTACATCAAAGAGATGAGAGAGAGAAAGGTACATTGAAATCTGAAATGTCGATCTCAATTTATAGGCCTCGGTAGGCTCTGGGCGTCGCGACGCTGAGGCCTTTGGCGTCGCGACGCTGGAACAGTCGACGTGGCCTGCTGAGCGTTTGACAGTGGCAAGGCGGCTGACTGTTAAGGCGACACGTGGCAAGGCGGTGAGACTCAATTATTGTGATGACATCATGCTGATGTGGCGATGCAATTGTCGGCACAATAGGATTGCGACACGTGGCGACACGTGTCACGCTGTGATTGGCTGATGCTGACGTGGCAAGTTGACTCGGTTGACCTAGTGATGTGGATGATGACATGGCGTGACACATGGCGAAGTTGACTACTGACATGGATGATGACATGGCGACACATGGCAATGATGAGTGTCGGCAGCGTATGATGATGACACGTGGCACGGCTCACGTTAGCAGATCGGCTATGATGGTGACACGTGGCACGACGCACGTTAGCAAAGTCAAACTTCTCAAATTCTGAACCGTTGACCAGGCGCATGTTAGCAAGACTCGGCGTACGTTAGGCGTCGCGACGCTGAAGGTCATGGCGTGGCGACGCTGGAAATTACCAAAATGCCCCTTTTCGCCAATATTCACTGTTTTGCTCCAAATCACCTCCAGAATGTCCTGAAACTTTATTTATCTACAAAACAACACAAAACACATCAAAACATTCACAAAACTCAAGAAACTATACAAAATATTAGGTTAAATGAGTGGGAAATAGTGATATAAATACCACTCATCAGATGGTTAGATGCAAATACCCAGTGTAACCCAATTAATCATATGTCTATGTTAACCAAGTTACATGAATTCATTAAGATTAAGTTCCAATTGTGCTACCCCGCCTGACAGGTATATGTCTATCCAGGAAGGAAATTATTAAGGGTTATCTATCCTTAAGGAAGATCGTGGGCAACTAAGTCTAAGCTGAAACCTAAATTTTAAGTTTACCACATCAATCTTATTAATGGAAAGTTAACAAGAAGCATCAAGCTTAAGACTTAATAAATAAACCTTATATTACCAAAGACATGAAATAACCCCTTTTAAACCGGTGATATTGGAATTCATCACACCCCTAGTTAATATGTTTAGTTACAAAACATAGTTAGGATTACAAAATTACTAAAAACTTAAATAAACAAAACATCATAAAAAATAACTTGAAGATAAATTAAAATAAAATTACAATAATGAAAGAAAATGTTGGGGTTAGAGGATCCACTTTTAATACTTCAAAATTAGAAATCTCCCTTTTTGTCAATGTTTACCGATTAATTAATTATATTTAACCAGACCATAAAGGCAGAAATTTCATTTGTCTCAATTAAATCCAACCGACCATATAGGCGGTAATAATGTTATACCTAAACCGTCCTGTGGACAACAGAACCTGGGCGACGCCGTTCCTAGGCTCGCGGCCTAGTTGGGAAGTACTAAATAACATGGAGTCGCCACCCGGTGTGAACCGGGACAAAGATTTAAGGCCGCACTCACCCCTCGCAAGGGAAGACCTCAAACCGTTGGGTTCGGAATGGTCCTTTACTTATGTCACTTGTAATGAAAGGATTTATGTAATAATTTAATCAAGCTTAAGTAACAACTTATTTCCAAGAGTATCATGCTTCTAAATTCTCATATGCAAAATAAAACTTATGTACACATTTCACATATATCTCACATTTAAAATTGCATGCTTAACATATATCAAAATAACAACGAACATACAACTTCATTTGCATATTACATTCAGGAAAACACAAGCACACATATTAACCATACAAGCACACATATGGGCACTTTTCCAAGCGGTACGTGGAATTGTATCCCAAGTACAGACCGCACTACCGTCCATTCGGAATCGGCTACGGAATTTACGTCTGGGTTTCCATCCGATATACCGCAAGAAATAATACTCTAATGTTATCATGACATAAGCATATGAATTGTAATACATTAACATATTTGTATTTATACATGTGGAGATAGCTACTAGGAAAACTATGCATGAAATCTAATGAAGAGGACTCAGTTCAGTGGGTGCGCGTTCGTGTAGCGTTCGTAAACGCGTTCGAATGGTAAACAGAAGGTTCGCGTTCGTATGGCATTTGATAACGCGTTCGAACAGAAATGAAACAGAATGCTCTCGTTTGTATGGCGTTTGTTGACGCGTTCGAACAGAAATGAAACAGAATGCTCTCGTTCGTATGGCGTTCGTGAACGCGTTCGAACATAAATAAGACCTGATGCATGACAAAGCAAAATACATGTGCGTTCGAGTTGCGTTCGTAAACGCGTTTGAACGGGAACAGACCTGATGCATGACAAGGCAAAATACATGCGCGTTCGAGTTGCGTTCGTAAACGCGTTTGAACGGGAACAAACCTGATGCATGAAATGGGACGCAATACATAAACGACAAATAAAGGGGTGCGGCGAAGTACTGCCGTAAAGGTGGCCTTTTGGGGCTCTTGATCTCTCAAAGAGAGGACCTTTAGACCAACATACTAAGCCCATGCGCTCGACTGAATCTACATACAAAGAATTAAAGCAATGATATTAAACATAGTGTGCCCGATTGAACGTATCTTGTATCTAACCGAGCACACATCAACCGGCGCGGCAAAGCATCGTGGTAAAGGGCTTTAGCCCCTCCCCATAGGGGATCTCACATCGCACTTACTAAACCCATGCGCTCGGTTGAATCATGCATACGAAAATAAAGACAATCATATCAAACTAGGTATGCTCGATTGAACGTATCTCGCATTCAACCGAACACACATCAATCGGTGTGGCAAAGCGTCGTGGTGAAGGAATTTAACCCCTCCAATTAGGGAACCTTTCATCGCACTTACTAAGCCCATGCACTCGATCATATCATACGGGAATAAGCAACATACAGAATTTAAATGACAAGAAATAAATAAACCAAAGCAACACAACACAAGAGAAGGTGCCGTTTACTCAAGTGGTACATGGAGTTGTGTCCCATGTACAGACCGCACTACCGTCCATTCGGATTCGGCTACGGAATTTACGTCTGGATTTCCATCCTATATACCACAAGAGACAACACTCTTCCATTCATCCAATACCCACAACACACATCATACACACAACAATTGCCGCAAGTACTGAAAATATAATCGAAGTAAATGACCAGAAATTAAATAAGAAGAAGTGTGAAAGATACCCTCAGGTCTAACCTTTTAAGCTGTCTCTCGGACTCGCGTTTCACGAAAATCGGAAGGGGGTAAAGCTCCGCAACATTTCTGGTTCACTGGTTTGCCTCTTCCTTCGCTGTTCGGCCGCTCAAGCTACTGTTTTGACTCCGTTTTGCTATTGTTTCCTTGTGGTTTTGCTGCCGTTTCCTCTGTGTCATCTGCTTACTGTTTACGGACTGTTTTGGTGTTCTTGGTGGACTGTTCTGTGTGGTTATTCCAAGGATTGTAAGTGTATTTTATGTTACTGTTTTAAGGGATTATTTTTGATGTTTTTTTAACGCTTTAAGTGCAGATTTTTTTTGTATTTTTTAAGAGTTAAATGTGCAGTTTTTTATTCACTGGTTTGGGGTATTTTATGGACTGTTTTGGGAGTGATTTAGGCTGCTGTGTTTGTGTGATTTTCGGTGAATGTATGGAGGTTTAGAGGGCTGATTTTCGGTGGTGATTAGGGGTTGTTTTGGTGTGCTTGTAGTTTCGGTGATGTGAGGGTGGTTACTTGTGGTGGATTCGGCTATGGAGGAGATGGTTGGGGCTCTTTTGTTCTCTTTTTCTGTATATGTCAAGTGTTTTTCTTTGTCTTAGGTGTGCATTCGAGAGTCTAGAGAAAAAAGTGGTAGGTTAGTGCATGTTTATATAGAAGAGAGCTAGGGGTTGCCCTTGTCTCACAAGGAAAGGATTTGGTATTCAATTTAGGATTTCCAAGAAAGGCATACACAAGATTGAGGGGGGACAAAATATTTTAAATTAGGAAGTTGTAATATTTAATTTGTGTTGTTTAGGAATACAATATTTTAGATTGGTAATTATCTTATTAGATTAGGAAGTCAAATATATGATTGGCTTTAATTGGTTAGGATTGATTTTAATTAGGCATATCTTCTTTTTAGTTTTAGTATATAATATATTCAAATTATTTAAATTAGGCATGATTTTAGTTTAAGTTAGGTAAATATTTTATTTAATTGGTAAATGGTTTAAATATTTTATTTAATGTTTAATGTTTAAATTATTATTATTTATTTAATTTGGGATGTGTTTTATGGGCTTTGGGGAGCTAAATGGGCTGGGTGTGAGGCTAGCAGCAAAACCAGAATTACCGACACCGTTCGAACGCTTCCTCGAACGCGACACAAACACCCGCAATCTGTTTTCCGTTCGAACGAAGTAACGAACGCAGCACTAACGAAGACAGTGAGCTTGTTTATTTGAATTTCCCCTTCCGATATCCGTTTCCCGCGGCTTTCGTGACTCAAAAGGTAGTGCCTCCAAATGAGACTCATCATCGGGTTTCACATGCGAAAATGCCATGCCTACAGTCGCCCCCACTTTGATGGGACTTGTGCAGTGTGTGACTTTGAACAATCCTATCAAAGTTATGCAATGCATTTTACTTACCTGGCTCGGCTGCCGCCTCGAGTTGAGTTGGTACTGCAGCGGACCTCGATCCTGGGACGCTTCCCAATAATTGCAACTGACAACGGGGGCACCTCGACAAAACACCGCTGACTATAGGGACCTCGCCCTCGAACTGATGATGTAGTGGGCACCTCGACCCGGAACTATAACTGACAACGGGGGCACCTCGACCCTGGGCACCTCGACCCAACACCGCTGACTATAGGGACCTCGCCCTCGAACTGATGATGTAGTGGGCACCTCGACCCGGAACTACAACTGACACAGGGGGGCACCTCGACCCAACACCGCTGACTATAGGGACCTCACCCCTCGAACTGATGATGTGTCTCCATACCTGGAGATGACATGATATGGGCCTCGCCCCCAAGCTGATGTGGGCCTCGCCCCTTTGGACTAACCCCAAAAACTGAAATTGCGTTGACGTTGCTTGGCTCATTCCTGCCGCTTTCTTCTTTCTTTGAACCTGCGAACACAAAACAGAAACAAACACAAAGAGAATGCAACGTTACGTGCATGCATGAATGATTTCCCTATTCCGTTGGGTTAGATCTTCTGTCGATCCTTGTGGTGACTGCTCAGTCTTCTCTCCCTCAGGCAAAGTATTGCTTTAATCTGTCTACGTTGATCGGCTCGGTGAACTCGTTTCCTTCCAAGTCTGATAGCTTCACTGCTCCATTTCCCATTACCTTCTGCACTATGTAAGGTCCTTCCCAGTTAGGTCTGAATTTTCCTCTCGGATCTGTAGTCGACGGCCTCGACTGCTTAAGTACCAAATCACCCTTTCGGATCTTGGTGGGGCGTACTTTCTTGTTGAATGCCCGGGCTAGTCTCTTCTGATACAACTGCATGTGATACAAAGACTTCGTTCTCTTCTCATCCAACAGTACTAACTGATCAAATCTCTGTGCGGCCCATTCCTGTTCCGGTAATTCTGCCTCTGCTAATACCCTCATGGACTGTATTTCCACTTCTACTGGCAATACTGCTTCCATTCCGTAGACCAAGGAGTAAGGTGTGGACCCTGTTGCTGTTCTTACTGATGTTCTGTACCCCCACAAAGCATACGGTAATTTCTCGGCCCAATCTCTACAATTTTCTGTCATCTTGGCTAAAATTGTCTTTATAGTCTTGTTGGCTGCCTCAAGCCCCCATTTTCCTGCGCCCTGTACGGTGATGACTTGTGGTGGCCTATCCCATGCCTCTGTAACATTGCCTTCGTCTCTCCTTGAAACTGGACCCCGTTGTCTGTCACTACATGATGCGGCATACCATACCGACAAATGAGGTTCCGAGCTATGAACTTTGCCATCTGTTTCGCTGTAACACTACGGAAGGATTCGGCTTCCACCCACTTTGAGAAGTAATCTACTGCCACCACTATGAAGCGATGCCCATTTGATGCATTTGGTCGAATTTCCCCAATCATATC
>SKCR01010045.1:0-22863 GCA_019454045.1 Zanthoxylum bungeanum
TAATACGCCAATCGACAAAGAGATTTAACGTGGTTCGGTGGATCTTGGTCCGACCTACGTCCACGGGCACAAAAAGGATGATACTTTTATTACTCAAACACGCTTCTCAGCTCTGCGTCTTGTTTTTTACAAGTCTGATGGTCATGATTCTGATCTCAACTCTACATTGCTCTCCACTTTTCCCTTATGCACACTCTACCCTTCTATTTATAATAATGTAGAAATCAGATTCCTATTTGTACAAGAATTCCCAGTTGGAGATGGTTTCCTTTTCCTATCAGGATTCCTACTTTTAAAACTATCTTCACTTCTTTTATACTTTTAGGATACTGACTCATCAGTTCTCTTTATGAAAATTGGATAACTTATTATCTTATCTTGTATGGATAAAATGTCTTATCTTCCCGAACATGTCTTGCCATATGCTCGGTTTTCACGAGGTCGGTCTTCATGTGGTCGGTCATAATAGTCTTTTGTACTGAGAATGCTGCTGTCGACCTGATAATTGCCCGTCATCTTGAACTCAAGTGCTCGGTCACTAACCGTAAAGTTCCCGACCCCTTACTGTTGACTCTTTAGTGGTCGGGTCGGCATTAATAATCTTGACTGAGAAGTGAATTACCTTTTTTACCCCTGTCGTGCTGCTTAATAACATAGTGCCTGAAAACACCATCAACATTATTATTATTTTGTTTATGGAAGATTCAATCTTGAAACAAAAATCGAGAAGTTTAAAATTTTTAGAAACATACCTAAATGAGCTTAACTAATTCGAGTCAAATCTGATTGTTTAATTTAAAACTCGTTCTTTGATGAAATGAGGTTGTAATTTAGGAATTATTTTTTTTTGTCCATAATAGATGTTGTTTGATGACAAAGGATTGAAGATTTGATTGTTAAGTCCTAAATTCGTGTTCAGTGTTATATTTCTTATAAGAACATGAGACAGTCTGAAATTTTACATACTTCGTTTAATCTTAAATAAGATGATTTGTCAGTGAAATTTTCAACATTTCCAAAATAATCTAGGGACCTTTTGGTGCATTGATATTTGCTAGACAATCAATACAAGGGTAAGTTTGAGATGAATGGTGAACTTATAGACTTGTTATTTATATAAACTAGAGGTGGCAAAACGAATCAACGAATCGAATTTGTATCGAATTCTAAACGAATCGAATCAAAATGTGATGGATTCGTATTCGATTCGTTTATTAAACGAATCATAATATCATGATTCGTATTCGATTCGTTTATTAAACGAATCGAATACGAATATTCGTTTAGTCAATGATATTATTTAATAAAATAATTTACCACACTTGATTTACATTAATTATTCATAAATATATACATATAAATTATGTAATTAATATATTTACTAAAAACATCTCACCAAATATCGAAAATATTACTTTTTTCCTATGATAATTAGCTATAATTTCTCGAATCTTAATTGAAAATTAACAAGAATTAGTAAAAAAATAATAAAACGAATCATAAACGAATAAACGAACCAATGAGCTTAAATTCGTATTCGATTCGTTTAATAAACGAATAAATCGAATTGACCAATTAATTAAACGAATCCATTTTTTCAAATTCGTATTCGCTTTAAAGCGAATCGAATCGAACGAATAAACGAATCATGTCCCAAATTGTCACCCCTAATATAAACTAATAGAGATAGATTTGATAATTACGGTGAGTTGCATGATCTTTGGTAATGGGTTCAGTCGGAGAACACGTGGCAATGACCAACTAAGGATTGTGTTTTTGGATCAGTTGAGAATAGGTTAACGTGGATTACACGCGCGTCGAGAGAGCGTGAGATGGAGAGTTGATTGGAGAAGATTGTGATGGGTGGTTGGTTGTGTCAGTTAGTCTTATGTGGCACGTGTTCTGTGGGTGGAGCTGGAGCCTAGTACATTTATTTATTTTTCAACTTTTATTTTTATTTTTTCTGAAAAACAGCAGAAGTTTTGTGCATCTAAGGTGATGTTAACATGTGACATATACAAATTCAATATAGACGCATTCGAAATCTCCAAGGATTGATTATACTTACTATAATGAAACAAAATCTTTCTAAAATTGTCCTATTTAACAAGAATATTAAATGGGATTTTCTGATTTTATTGATTTAGTCCAACTTTAATCAAGATAAATTAAGGTCTTTTCTTTTTTATTTGAATCGAGTTGCATTGAAAGGGAGCTACAAAAATTAACCGATATGCTTCTGTTAGCAACTAACAAAATATAATATTAACTCATAATAAAATTGGATTCTTATACAAGCTCGGGGAATTTATAAGTTAATTTATAAGTTTATGTTTAACATTATACCATATATAATTAACGTTAGATTATAAATTAAATTATACTCTCACAAATTATAATATATTATTTTTTTAAGGATAATTTAATTGATTGTTTTGTTTATAATATGTTACGAAATTAAGCATTTTATCCGAAAAAAAGCTCCGGCAACTTACAACTAATTCATTCAACATATAACTCCAAAATCCTTTTTTTTTTCCCATACGCGGCTAATTTGAATCAACAGTACAATAAGAGATTCAATGATTTTGTGCATTTTTAACAAATAATTTGAGTCTACTAATTTTTACAAGTCAATCTTTATATGGATATTGACACGCTCAAAAAGTAGTTATTTACTCTCAAGTATAAGAGTGTCGAAGTAATAAAATAACTCGGTAAATCCGGGGTCGATCCACATGGAAATGATTTAGTAAAATAAAATAATAATTTGAGTAAAAATAAAAAGATTGAGTTGTTTGAAGTGATTAGAAATTTTAAATTAAACTACAATAATAAAATAAAATATTGGGGATTAGGGGATCCACTTTTAATATTTCAAATTTAGAAATCTCACTTTTTATAATATATAAATTGTCATTATTACCCAATTAATTTATTTCAGAAATTAATTATGCCAAAACATATAAAACCAACCATAAATGCGGTGATATCATTTGTCTATAACAAGTCCAGTCAGATACTCAATTATGCCAAATAAATAAAACCAGCCATATAGGCGGTAGCAAAGTTTATCAATAATTAATTTTTAAATTTAAATTAAATATTAATCATTAGATTATAATTTATATATTATAATATAAGTGAGATTAATAAATTTTCATATCAAAAGCTTCTCTCTTTTACCCCAGCATAATGAAATTAACTACTCATGATTTTAATAAAAACGCACACAATTTTATTACTGAATGAAAAAGAAATTACAAAAAAAATTAAAACACACAAGAGTTAGATCCCTTCACAAAAACTTCAGAGAAAGAAGCGTGAAGGAAAGTGAGGGAAGAGGTGTTAATCATTCTCTTCCACGGAAACATTCAAGTTGCATGTAATTTTCACAACATGACAAACCAAAAGTGGTTTGTCATGTTGTTTTTTTTCAAAGGAATGTGACAATCCACGGAAATGTGGATTGGCATTCTTTTTTTTTTTATTTGAATTTATTTTAATAATTACATATAACACTCTTTAGATTTTTTCATCATTTTCGGCCTTGAAAATTTCAGAACTAGAAAATCTTATAAACATCAAAGTTGTATATATTTGAGTCTTCTTTCATCTGGAACTAGAATCGCCTTAATCCGATATCGGAGTAAAAAATTATGGCCAAAATACGAAAATTACGTAGGGTTGAAATTTCAGAAATTGTACACTGTTAGAACGCCCTTTTAAGTTTCTAGCCTCTAAAATCCAAATGTCACGTCCCTTTTTCTAGTCCAGTTATGTATCCAAAGTATTATTTCACCTACATAAAAATAAAAATCACAATAAAAATATCTAAAACATAAATTTAATTATTATTTTACAAATATGCTAAATTAAGGGGATTAATGAAATTATAAGTGTAAAATGATTAGTTTCTCTTTTATTAAGTATATATTTTTTAATGTTCATCACACCCCCAACCAGTTTATTACTAGTCCCTAGTAATTTAAGCGAAAACTTAAAAAAAATTCTTATTCAAGTCAGTAATTATTTTCTTTCTTTCTAAATTATCAAATAAATAAATTCTTATGTACTTTTTACCATTCTCTATAAACACATAAAAACAAGGTATCAATCAATTCATTGTGCCCACAATATTCACAGGTCTTGTTGAAAAGAGAGTAATATTTTTGTCCTAAAATTATATTAAAGTTCACACATTTTTGGTAATGGAAGTTTATTTATAAATACAAAAATAGTTTTTTTTTTGTAATAATACATCTTCAATCATTGTAGCGAGCTTTGGACCAGTGACTCCCAAACCAGTTGGCTTTAGGGCACTAGATGTTAAGACACCCCTACGGACTTAATTGCTCGGATCTCAGATGTTAAAAAGAAGAAGTGTCTGATTTCCTTAAGCTTTCTCTTTAACCCATTTAACAAGTTTTGGGCCAGCGACTCTCAGACGAGATGGCCTTAGGGCACTAATATTGGACAATTATGACCCATAGCATCACTATTTGTAAAAGACATTGTGGTTTTTGTATAAATTAACTATGTGACAAATGAAATTGCTATTTTATCATTTTGTAATTAGATTACTTGAATATATAAATGATAAAAGTCTTTATGATTAGTTACGGATTAATAAGATATGAGACAATATCAATCCACGTAAGGTTTAATCATTAAATATCCCTAGTCGTAGTATTATCGAGACTGGACATCGATAATGCGGAATAGACTAGTATTGCATTTGTGCGGGTTATGAAAACGTAACGGCATAGTTCTCATATATTTGAGTATTGGATACTCATGCAAGTGTAATATGAGGTTCTGTTTGCCGATGGTACGAAAACAACTTCTCTCTGGATAGACCCCTCAGAATCCCATTGGTAGTATGATTATGTGTCTATGGGAATCCAAATCAGGGTAGGTGTATTTGGTCTAAACCTGAGACTTGCATCGCTAATACTTGCGACAATCAATACGCTTTGGTTTTGGTCGTCCGGGGCTTTAACATGTTCTATGTACGCCTCTTCTGGGTTTATTGAGAATCGTAGTAAATTGGGTGTCATGTCAAGATGGAAGTATCATTTCATTCATATGGAGATGATGATCACGCAGGGATACAAAACTTGTACTCTAATATGTTGCAACTATCGGGATAATATGACAAGGTCATGATTATCTGATTAAAGAGACTAGTTGTCAGTGATCCGATATATGCTTCGTACGGGGCAGACACAATTCCAGCCCCAAGCCTAGCATCTGACATCCGATACTGGATCGTAATACGCAATACATTGTATACTATGTCTGATATAGATTATATATTTTTTTTTGAATATTTCTGGAGAATTGGGTAGGCACGGTGCTTTGCTAGAAGCCAACCATGTCTTGTAAATCGGTAAGAACGTGGTACGGGGTACGCACGTGTTCGGATAGTTCGACAACCAGATTTACTGCCAACATATCCAGGGATCTCTTGGATCGCTTCCCAAAGATTCACCGATGACATTTGACTCGAACAGAATTAATCTAGGATTAATTATAAGAGAGAGAAAATTTAATTGGGATTAATTGCGGCAAGAATTTATCTGGGATAAAATTCTATTAGAAGAGAGAGAACACAATTAATTTAGAATTAATCGATTAAATAATATATTGGATATATTAATTGAAATTAGATTTCAAAGCGGAATTAAAATTAGATTTTAATTCGGGCGAACAAATTAATTTAGAATTAATTCACGAGTGACTTTCGTAATAATTTTGCGAGGCACTATTATTTAATTAAATTGGATTTAATTACGTCGCGACGAAAAATTCGCTTAATTGGATTAAGCGAACCTGAGCCCGAAGTGTGTTGAACAAGCCACTTGAATTTTGAATTAAAGTGGGTCCCACCAACTTACATCACTTGTCTATCAAGTTTCAAATTGAGTGATGAAAGTGGTTGGAGGCATTAATTGTCATTTTCCCTCCAACACTTTTGCTTTTGGTAAAGCATATACCAATTTTTGAGTTTGACTTTTGATAAGTGGTAATTGTTTTAGAAACAAATACAAAGAAAACACAAAAAGCTTTCTCTCCCTCTCCCTTGGCCGTGAACTTCAAACTTCCTCTCCATTGATTTTGCTACAAAATCAAACCTTGCTAGCACATAAGGAGTCTTGTGAGGTGATAGGGAAACTCATCATTGGGTTGCATTCAACATAAAAAGCCTGGAGCTCTCATCAAATACAAAGATTTTTGAAATCCTACATCCACTCATTGTAAGTATTTTTCCGCAACTTCTTTGATTATTCACACATGAAATCATGACTTATAGATCCTTGGCATGTTCTAGGAACGCCTACAATGGTATCATGAGCCAATTTTAAGCATGATTTGTTTTAAGGTTTATATACGTTAATTTGGGTATTTTTGCTTGGAGCTTGATTCTTCCAATTGATTGTTTGGTTATGCTTAGATTATGATAACTTAGAGTTATGCATGATTAGATTTGAGAAAAATTAATTGGATCCATTTTTCCCAAAAAGGGAAGCTTGGCCGAATACACCCTAATGGATAACTCATGGTGATTTTTTGATTTTAGACCATTGGATGTGTTTAAAGCATGATATGTATGCTGATTGTTGATTTATTTAGATTGAAATCAAAATTGGTTAAGATTATGCTAAATTTCCGTGAGCATGATAAGCGTGGAATGAGTTGTTTTGCTTCAATTTGTGTTGGACATGAGTTGATTAATTAAAGCAAGATTAATTAGTTTAATTGGTGTTTATGAAATATTAGTTTAACTAATTAATTGTGGCATTACACTTAAATTAATTAATATGATATTTAGAATATTATGTTAATAATAAAATTAGTCTTTAAATTGGATTGGGCTAATATTATTGTATTTGGGCTTAATGGGATTGGTTGGGCCAAGCTTGGTTTAGGACAATTGGATTGGATCCAAATTGGGCCTAAAATTATTCCGTAAAGTCCAAATATATATTAATTGGGCCTCTGAGACCCATTAAGATTGGATTTAGAATCTAAGTCTAAAAGGCACAAAAATTAGTGTAATTATATAATTTGGAATTAAATTAGAATTAGTATTGAATGCAAATTAAATTGGATTTAAAATTGTAGTTCGATATAATTCAAGAATAAATACTTTGAGTATTTATTCTTAAACGAGTTGGACTCGCGCAAATCAAATCGTTGTTTGAACATTGGATGGTCATTAATTCAAAGATTAATTAATTGGATTAGATTGATTGAATAACATGCTTTGTGTGAATACATGGATGTATTGTATGAATAATGTATATCGGATGGATATTAGAGGGTGAGGGTAATTTTGGAAATTGTTGTAATAAATTTGAATTTATTAAATTGGTCCTGCGTGTCCAGCCTATTATCTTTATTCTCTTTGTATTTCTCTTCTCACCAATTCCCCTCAATGTAAATGAGGTTTCTTTAATGTATTATGTAATTGGGTAGAAGTTAGAATAGTGCTTAGCGGGAGGAGGAAATGGAGAGATTTGTTCTAGGAACAAAGTTTGTTATATATCCATCCGCATATCATTATTAATTTATTTCGCGCCTTATTATGCTTTTAGAATGCATGCTTAAGGGTGTATAATGAGACCTAATCAAAGATAATAAATTGGTTGGTTTAATTACGCGAAAAACCCTAACTCAAATATTAAGCGTTTTTCCTTCCATTGAGTGGTTCTTTCTCAAGATCCAAGATTGGCATTGGTTTGTTGGCCAAAGTCAAGATCAGTGTCCATCACGGATGTGTTTGAACCATGAAGGCTTTGTTATATATCGCAATGTCTTGGGCAGTTGTGACTGTTGGCCAAAGTCAAGGTCACTTCTTGTTCATCGATATGGATTACGAAGCTTTTCACACTGTCAATGGGTCCCGCTTAACTGGAATCATTAAGCTTGTTGAGCCAAAGCAAAGGCTTAGTTGATTCAGAGGAAAATGTTAGGAAATATATTGGATATATTGACATATATATTGTATATAGTTTTCAGACTTGGAGGTCCACCTACCGAATCTAGGAATTGGATGAGATCCGATTGATCTTAGAGCTATATCCTAGTTAAGTAATCATACAGCTTGTTGGCCAAAGTCAAGGTTGTGTGTTATTTAACGGGATCCTAGCCCACTAGGAAACAAGGTTTCCCGAGTACTCAACAGATGGTTAGAGGCTCGCTGAAAAATAGTGGGAGGCCAATATTGAATTTTCAATTTCGTTCAAATACTTGTCAAATACGCGCTTTCAAATTATTTCATCATTTTATATATTTATATTAGTTGGACTAATATTTTATTATTTTTTTGTAACAGTTGGACTGTACCCAAAATCGTTAATTGAATAGTTAGACTATTGCAATTAAGATGGCTGGAAAGGTCAATGTTAGGGACATTATCATGGGCGAAAATGTCTTTATGGTGGAAACTTTCTTGATTGGGATATGAACCTCAGGATTGTCCTGGGGCTGAGAGATGGCTCTATACGATAGAGAGACATATTGGGCCTAACGCCGAAATTGAGCAGCTGCTTGAGCTTGAGCTTTGGAAGACTCACAGTGATGACAACTCAACTGCTCAATCCGTCATGCTTGCTGCAATGACCCCACAATTTTGTCGTCAAAATAAGGGATTGGATCCCTACGAAATGATGTTGAAATTGAGGGACCTTAACCGATCTAACCTTAGATCGCAGAGGTACGAATTACAGAAGAAGCTATTTCGCTCTCGCATGTCAGAGAGTACATATGTTGAGCACCATGTATCGTAGATAATTGCTGACATCAAACAACTGGGACACTAGGCATAGTCTCCGAGCTGAGACTGAGACTTCCATAGATTTGATCTTATAGTCTCTTCCTGACTGATGGATGGGGTTAATCATGAACTATAATATGATGAACCAAGAAAATACTATTGGAGAGTTGATGACAATGCTGAAAGAGGCAGAAAAAGAGCTTTTTGAAGGGCAAAAAGCGCGATGCGCACTTCGCTTCGGCATCTCAGAATGCCAGGGCTTGCCCGAAGGCTTCTGGAGGTGTGAAGAAGAAGAAGAAGAAGAGAAGGCAAGGCCAAATCATCAAATTCTTCTGGGAAGGCAAAGGAAAAATTCCAAGATGTCTGCCTACAGTGTGGCAAACAGGGTCACTGGAAGCGTGACTGCCGTGAGTACAAGGCGCACATGAAGGAAGTGAAAGCGGACAAGGCACCGGCTTCATGTATGTTTGTTATTGAAATAAACATATCTACTTCTAGTTTTAAAAATTGAATTTTGATTCTGGTTGTGGTACTCATATATGTACTTATGTGCAGGATCTGCAGATTAGCAGGAGACTGGCTTCAGGAGAGATCAACCTCCGAGTTAGAAATGGGACTAAGTCGCCGTTTTGGCTGTTAGGACCTACATTTTGGAACTGCTCTCGGGGCATGTACTAATTTATCAGACTGCTATTATGACCTAGTTTGACTAGAAACATTATATCTGTATCTTGTTTAAACCCAATGTGGGTATACTTTGTATTCAGAAACACCGAGTGTTTTTGTTTATAAAAAGATTTTGAGATATGTAGTGCTGATGTTATAATGGTCCTTTATATTTTGAATATAAATCAATCTCAAACATAGAACATGACAAACAAAAAGGCTTAAATTAAGTAACAAAGATGGAAACTTATATGTGGCATTGTCGTCTGGGACACATTAATAAGACTCGTATATCCACACTTTCGAAGAGTGGTTACTTGGACGGATTTGATCCAAATTAATATGACGTCTGTGAATCTTGTTTATTAGGCAAAATGCCTAAAACACCTTTTTAGCGGTAAAGGTGCACGTGCCACCAGAACTGTTAGCCCTTGTTCATAGTGACGTATGTGGGCCCATGTCTAGCCAGGCTAAAGGTGGATATGAATACTTCGTAACCTTTACGGATGATGCATCGCGTTATGGTTATGTGTATCTTATGAGACACAAGTCGGAAACCTTTGAGAAATTCAAAGAGTTTCGACACGAAGTAGAAAAACAGACCGGTAAAATATTAAAAACATTACTGTCGGACCATGATGGAGAATACTTGAGCAATAAGTTTCTCGATTACTTGAAAGAGTATGGTATTCTTTCACAGTGGACTCCTCCAGGAACACCTCAATAAACGTGTGTCTGAACGGAGAAAACCGAACTTTGTTAGACATGGTAAGGTCTATGATGAGTCGCACAGAGCTACCAATTTCTTTATGGGGATATGCATTGAACAGTGCAATACTTATTTGAATAAGGTTCCGTCAAAGCTGTTCAACAGACTCCATATGAATATAGACAGGAAAGAGACCCAAGGTTTTCCAGTTCCTGAAGATTGAGAGAACAGGGGCATACGTTAACGTTTGGATGGTACCAAACTAGAACCCAATCGGATAAGTGCCTTTTGTAGGTTACTCCTATGGGAAACAAATGATATTACTTCTACCACCATAATGTTAAGGATATGCCCTATACCCAACTTATGGATGGGCTATATGTACATGTATTTTGTAATATTTTCATTAATTAATAAAATGACAATATTTATTATACGTGTCTTACATAACTTATATGAATCATCAACACAGTAATAAAGCCCTTGGAGTAATAAGACGATGACTTCCACGCCTTATGAGAATCATTACTCTTAAATATTCCAAGTCATAGTTTTGTGAATAATCCGGGCGTTCACAAAGTGGAGAGACTAGCATGATGATATGATCGCCCTTAAGTGGGGTAGCCGATCTCTAGGCTACTAGCGGAGATCCGTCCACTTGGTGTATCACATGGATGCATGAGTTGCTCGTGTCCATCGAACTGACCGCTGAAAGTTTCATATGGAGGTTTATATCCCATGTGTCTGTGAGAACTTTCATGTATCGATTATATGACTAGTCCTTAGACTTGAGGTCCTTACAATCTTATGTGTGGATCAAATAACTTTGACATTCTCCTTCCCCAGTTCAAAAGATCCGGTCATAAGGGTATGATTGGGTCATTTGTCGAAACACATGAAGTTTGTAAAGGATACAACAGAGAATCGCCACTCTCTCGGATAATATTTTCTTATAAGAGTAGTATTCCAGTTCGCGGGTTGATATGTGTGATCAATGCTTGAGGCCATGGCCACAGCGGAAGAATCATATGAGATTCTTGGGTTAGCACGATTCATGACACTATCAACATCATACCTTTGACCATATGGGTAGACATTTTCCGTACCCTAGGTTAATAGGTGGGGGTACAGTGAGGTGATGGACCGTATCATAAGTAAATCACATACATAATGGGTATATATATCTTTCCTTCTCATTTGGGGGCCTTGGCATGTTGCTAGATGTCAACCTTGGTCATTGAAATCGAATGACCATCTGATCAGAGAATAATTTTATATTCGATTAAATTATCACGATTCATTTCATGTCCAACTTGAGGGGGAACCCAAAAGGTCAAACACAACAAAGTCGAAATCAATGGTTAACAGTACCAGTACAATTTAACATCATATATGATTGTTGTAGGAATTGTTCATAAATGGTTCAATGTGTTTAATTATTGAACAATATCATTTATGAGATTCCATAGTGGCTTAGGGATTGGTGAATGACGATAGGGGCACTTTGGGAATTGGAATAAATAGATACAAAAAATTTTTTATTCACGTGAATAATAATGCGTGAATAGTACCATGTGAATAGTAATATTTATTTATTTATTTTGTTATTTGTTTTGAATTTCAATTCGGCCCAAACTCTTATTAAGGTTTTATAATCTCATTAACCACTAAATTAAGATCCAATGGCTAAGATTAAATTGGCTTTTATCCCACATCGGATTCTTAATTATTTTGTTGTCTTTGGAGCACTATATAAACCCAAAGAATTCTTCACAAATTTTGCACCAAACCTTTCAAAATCTTGGGTTTATATAAGTGTGCAACTCTAAAGTTTAAGAGTAAGCACTGATTTTGAGGATCCTTAAGTCTAATTGATTAGAGGAACCTCGAGTTAAAAGTTTTGAGGTATTTGCCTAGGCTAGCACCAAGGGCAAAATACTTGTGCACTCAAGGCGTAGTCTTGTCAGTGAGTTTTGGCTTTGATGTGTGCATATTGGAGGCCACACACACTTGGGTGGCTCGTTGGAACGTGAACGAGCTTACTGAGTTCGAGAAAAGCTTGTAGATTGGAGGGAGGACTGAAGGAGTCACGGTTCAAGTAAGTCTTTTTTCTTTCTTATTTTAATTAGAGTTCTTATGATAGTTAGCATGTTTAGGTTTATGTTCTTTGCATGTTTTAGAGTTTTATGCTTAGAATATAGTAACATGCCTAGGCTTGTAGAATAATCAAAACAAATGGGTCTTGGGGAAAGGGAAAGCGGCATCATAATTTTAATAATTTTTAATTTTCCGCTGCGCACTCGCGGCCGCTTCCCAATAGTTGTATCAGAGCGCCGTTTTTGTTTTGATTAGGTCTCCACTCATTTGAACTCGAAATTGGGTGTTTAAAAGCTCGTTGGAAAGCTAACACCCTGAACTTAATTTTAGGTACAAGTTTTGCATGATTTGGTTAAGATTTGAATTGTGAAATTTCATTTAAAGTTCACGCGTCTGCATAAAAACGTGAATAGTAAATTTATTTGAATAAAATAAAATGAAATATCATAATTAAATATTAATCAAAGTTATTTAATGCCTAAAATAATTCCAACATATTAAAACTCATATGCTTGATGATTCTATGTATGATTAGAATTGACATGATTATTTTAGGGTGCAAGCATCTAGAGACTTTCTAAGAAATAGAGAGTGTATTACTTATCCCTTAGCTAAGTAATTATTCCGTGATGAACTTAGAGATTTATTACCTCTAAGGCTAATAAATATAAATCACTTGTTTATAATAAAAGACATTATAAAAGATACAAGTGGGGTGGGACCAAGGAATTAATAAAACTTTCCAAACTAAAGTTAATTTAACCAAATGTATTACTAGAGTTAGATAATGATTTGGTGTCTTCCTTCACTCACTACCTTTTTATAGCCAAAATGAAAAGCTGTGAAGACATCTAGATAATTATTTACTCAAAGCTTACCATAAAGCATATTTAAAGTGTTGGACTAATTTGGAGGATCTATTGTTTATTCCTGTCACCAAGGCGATAAGTGCCTAAGAGGTAAGGGTATTTAAGAGAGTTCGCTCCACTCTCCCTCTGGGGAATTTTCAATGGAGGAATCCATTTGACAGTTATTCACTTAAACTTTCTAAAATCCTCAATAATAATTGAAGTCTTAAATTTGCCTCCCATTGTAAAGTATAGACCCAAAGGGCTTAAACCGTATTGGCAGGATTAGGCTTTACCAGACTGACCAATACTAATTTGTCCCTAAATCGTACTATTGACAATGGTTTGACTTTTCTGAGTCATAAGATGTAGCGGCCCTTAGGCGTGGTCTTATAACTTAGTGGCAAAGATTGGGTGTCCACAAGGACTAGCATAAGATATGGCATGTTTGATTGTCCAACCCAATGATCAAGGAATTGTGATTTATATCATAATTGGTTGGGAACCTACCTAATTATCATATTTTATAACGACCGGCCCTAGTCGGAGTTATGAAATGATGATAATGGGATCCTTGCCCACAAGAAATCCATCATATTGGGGTTGATGCGATTTACTTAAAATTTTAAAACAATTGAGTGAGAGCAAATTCATAATATTAAAAGCCCATGTTATTATGAAACATTAATGAAAACATATTCCTAATTTTAACATTCTCTCTTAACATGTGGGTTAAAATATTTCACAAACATTCAAATGACAAACAGAGTATCATTTCGTTCCATCCTTGATGAGCATAAGCTCAAATGGGACAACTACAATGACTGGTTTAGAAACTTTAAAATTGTCTTACGACAAGAAAAGATTTTCTATGTTCTTGAAAGACCATTTCCCCCTGAACCCGCAGAAGATGCTGACCAAAATACATTCGATGCTTGGAAGAAACACGTCGATAATAATGAGCAAGCAGTTTGCATAATACTTTGCTCTATGTCGGACGAACTTCAGAAAGCTCACGAAGATATGGATGCTCAAACCATCATCTTTCACTTGAAGGAGTTGTATGCAACTTCCGTTCATACCGTGAGATTCCAAGTGTCATGTGCCTTATTCCAAACAAGGTATAATGAAGGATCTGTTAGTGGACATGTGCTTAAGATGATTGGCCACATTGAAAAATTGGCCAACCTCGGGTTCATCATGGATCATGAGATATGTCAGGATCTAATTCTTTAGTCCTTACCAAAAGAATTCTCTAACTTTATTATGCAGTTTCATCTGTCTGATAAAGAAGCTACTTTAGCATAATTACACAATCTGATAAAGCAAGCAGAGAAGGACTTGAAACCGGAGCTTAAAACCTCCGTCATGCTTACGGGTACGGACCTGAAGCCACAAGGCCCAAAGAAAAATAAGGGCAAGGCCAAGGCTCCAGATCACCTAAAGCCCAATGGTAAGGTGGAGAAGAAAAATGGAAAATGGAAATGTTTCTTTTGTGGAAAGAATGGTCATTGGAAGAAGACTGCAGATCCTTGAAAGCCAAGGAAGCTAGGGAAGCCCAAGAGGCCAAGAAGCCCAATGCTTCAGGTATGTTGTATATGATTGAACTATATTCTCAAAACTCTGAACCTTCTACTTGGGTGCTTGACACCGGTTGTGGGACACTTGTGTAACAATGTGCAGGGCCTGAGAAACAGTAGGAGACTCCGTCATGGGGAGGTTGACTTACGCATGGGTAATGGAGCAAAACTGGCTGCATTGTGCGTGGGGACTTATTCATTAGTTTTGCCGAATGGTTAAGTTTTAGACTTAGAAGATTGTGTTTATGTACCTTCTCTAGTAAAGAACATCATTTCAATTTCTTCTTTATGTAATAAAGGCTTTTCATGCCTAATAAGTTGTAATGAATGTTCTATTTATTTCAATGAAATAAAATATGGAGATGGTATTTTGAATAATGGTATCTATGTCTTACAAACTAACAAAGAATGTTCAACTTCTAATATATACAACGTTAACTCGAATAATCTCAATGAATCACTTCTATGGCACAGTCGCTTAGGTCATATCAATGAAACAAGATTAACTAAGCTACATAAGGTTGGGTATTTCAGACCCTTCAAATATGAACCTTATGGAACTTGTGAGTCTTGTTTACTTGGTAAAATGACCAAATTACCCTTCAAAGGTAAATGACAGCGTGCAGCGGAGACATTAGAACTCATACACTCTGATGTATGCAGACCAATGTTAGTCACCGCTCGAGGTGGATTCTCCTACTTTATTACCTTTATCGATGATCACTCACGATATGGGTATGTGCACCTTATGCGGTACAAATCTGAAGCCTTTGAGAAATTCAAAGACTTCAAAGCTGAAGTAGAAAAAACTAGCTTAATAAAAGTATTAAGTCACTAAGGTCTGACCGAGGTGGTGAATACTTAAGCAACGAATTTCAAGATTACTTGAGAGAAAATGGCATTGTTTCCCAGTGGACTCCTCCGGGAACTCCACAGCATAATGGGGTCTCCGAAAGGAGAAATTGGACATTATTAGATATGGTCCGATCAATGATGCCAGACACGGATCTACCTCTTTCATTTTGGGGTCTTGCTTTAGAAACTACAACACTACTACTAAACCAAGTTCCTTCCAAGACTGTTAGTCAAACACCATATGAGTTATGGTATGGGAAACATCCTAGTCTTAGTTATCGAAGAGTTTGGGGATGTAACGCATATGTCAAGCTCACACAAACTAACAAATTGGATGATAGGGCAGTTAAATGTAAGTTTGTATGATATGCCTTGAACTCAAGAGCATACGAGTTCTACGTCCCAAATGAACAAATAACATTTGTCTCACGAAATGCTAAATTTCTAGAGAAAGAATTCATTCTCAAGAAATATAGTGGGAGTAGACTTGACCTCGATGAGGTACGAGAAGAACAAACTAACATAGAACTAAACCCCAGGCCCCTTAAAAGGGTAGCAACGGAACAACCACAAGGTTATGAACTCAGAAGGTCTGGTAGGGAAAGACATGAGCCTGAAAGATATGGTTTCCATATTGATGAGGAACATGATCAGGTCATTGATAATGACGATCCCACCAGTTATGACGAAGTAATGCGTGACATTGATTCAGTCAAATGACTTGAGGCCATGAAATCCGAAATAGACTCTATGTATCAGAATCAAGTTTGGGACTTGGTAGATGCACCTGAAGGGATAAAACCCATAGGCTGCAAGTGGATTTACAAGCGTAAAACTGATGCAGAAGGCAACATCCAAACCTATAAGGCTAGGTTGGTGGCGAAAGGTTATAGACAAATCCAAGGAATTGACTATGAGGAAACCTTCTCGCTTGTTGCAATGATAAAGTCCATTCAAATTTTACTGGCACTAGCTGCACACTTTAATTATGAGATTTGGCAGATGGATGTCAAAACAGCTTTCCTTAATGGGAACCTCGTAGAGGAAGTCTATATGACACAACCTGAGGGATTTTCATCTAAGGATGATCATAATAAAATATGCAAGCTTAAACGATCCATTTATGGACTCAAGCAAGCCTCCAGAAGTTGGAATATACGATTTGATGAGACAATCAAAGAATTTGACTTCATCAAAAATGTAGACGAGCCTTGTGTTTACAGGAAAAGTAGTGGGAGTGTTGTTGTATTTCTTGTATTATATGTCGATGACATATTAATCACCGGGAATGATATTCCCACGATGCAAGCCACCAAGCAATGGTTATCTCAGAAGTTCTCCATGAAAGATTTGGGAGAAACAACCTACATCCTCGACATTAAGATCTACCGTGATAGATCTAAGAGGTTGTTAGGACTTTCTCAATCTACGTACATAGATAAAGTTTTGAATAGATTCAAAATGGAAGATTCCAAAAGAGGTAATTTACCTACTTGTCATGGAATCAAATTATCTAAGGAGCAATGTCCACATACTCCGTCAGATAGAGAGCGTATGAGTAGAATCTCTTATGCTTCAGCAATAGGATCGATCATATACGCCATGCTTTGTACAAGACCTGATGTCTCTTATGCTCTTAGCATAACGAGCAGGTATCAGAAAAATCCTTGTGAGCAACACTGGGCAGCTGTCAAAACAATCCTCAAGTATCTGAGAAGAACTAAGGATGTGTTTTTGACATACGTAGATTGTTCTGAGATAAAAGTCATTGGTTACTGTGATGCGATCTTTCAAACCGATCAGGGATGACAACAGATCGCAAAAGATATCTATTTACTTTGAATAGCGGTGCTGTCAGTTGGAAAAGCTCAAAGCAGTCAACTACAGTGGACTCCACCACCGAAGCCGAGTATATTGCAGAATCTGAGGCAGCTAAAGAAGCAGTCTGGATAAAAAAGTTCATCACGAAACTGGAAGTCCTTCATGCGATAAAGAATGGAATCACGATGTACTGTGACAACACGGGCGCCATTGCTCAATCAAAGGAACCAAGGTCCCACCAGAAATCCAAGCATGTACTCAGGTGATTTCATCTCATCAGGGAGATTGTTGAGAGAAAAGAAGTTATTATAGAGAAAATACCCACAGAAGATAATCTTGCAGATTCTCTGACTAAAGGGCTGACTCAACAAAAGCATGATAGGCACAACTGAGAGTATGGTGTCCAGATTCATACTAGTTGGCTATAGTGCAAGTGGGAGATTGTTAGGGATATGCCCTATACCCAACTTGTGGATGGGCTATATGTACATGTATTTGTAATATTTTCATTAATTAATAAAATGAAAATCTTTATTATACGTGTCTTACATAACTTATATGAATCATCAACACTGTAATAAAGCCCTTGGAGTAATAAGACGATGGCTTTCACGCCTTATGAGAATCATTACTCTTAAATGTTCCTAGTCATAGTTTTGTGAATAATCTTGGCGTTCACAAAGCGGAGAGACTAGCATGATGATATGATCCGTCCTTTTGGGTTCCCCTCATGTCCAACTTGAGGGGAACCCAAAAGGTCACACACAACAAAGTCGAAATCAATGGTTAACAGTGCACAGTACATACTTAACATCATATATGATTGTTGTAGGAATTGTTCATAAATGGTTCAATGTGTTTAATTATTGAACAGATCATATATGAGGTTCCATAGTGGCTTAGGGATTGGTGAATAACGATAGGGGCACTTTGGGAATTGGAATAAATAGATAAAAAAACTATTCACGTGAATAGTAATGTGTGAATAGTACCACGTGAATAGTAAATTTATTTATTTATTTTTGTTATTTGTTTTGAATTCCAATTCGGCCCAAACTCTTATTTGGGTTTTATAATCTCATTAAACCCTAAATTAAGATCTAATGGCTAAGATTAAATTGGCTTTTATCCCACATCAGATTTTTAATTAATTTTGTTGTCTTTGGAGCACTATATAAACCCAAAGAATTCTTCATAAATTTTGCACCAAACCTTTCAAATCTTGGGTTTATATAAGTGAGCAACTCTAAAGTTTTAAGAGTAAGCCACTGATTTTGAGGATCCTTAAGTCTAATTGACTAGATGAACCTCGAGTTAAAAGTTTTGAGGTATTTGCCTGGGCTAGCACCAAGAGCAAAATACCCGTGCACTCAAGGCGTAGTCTTGCCGTTGAGTTTTGGCTTTCGTGTGTGCATCTTTGGAGGCCACGCACTTGGGTCACTCTTTGGGACGTGGAAGAGCTTGCTGAGTTCGAGAAAAGCTTGTAGATTGGAGGGTGGACTGGAGGAGTCTACGGTTCAAGTAAGTCTTTTTCTTTCTGCGCACTAGGGGTTGCTTCCCAACACCACAAGAGAACAAGGTATTTGTTGCTTTACATGCGGTTTTCCTTGAAAAGGAATTCCTAAATACAGTGGTAAGTGGGAGGAAATTAGAACTCGATGAAAGTCGGAGTGATACTGTTCCTGGCACCGATTCCCAAATGGAACACGAACAGTTCATCAAGGATGAAACTGTACCACAATCTTCTAATACACAAGAACCGCGTAGATCGAAGAGAGTTAGAAAACAACCTGAGAGGTGTGGGTTTCTGATCTCGCCTCACGTAGATATTAATCTTATTGAGGATAATGAGCCGGCTACGTATGAGGAAGCGATACAAGGTATCGAATCCGCTTTATAGCAAGATGCCATGAAGTCCGAAATGGATTCCATGTATACCAACCAAGTTTTGACACTGGTTGATGCACCAGAAGGCGTAAAGCCTATTGGTTGTAAATGAGTCTTCAAGAAGAAGAGGGACATGGATGGCAACATACAAACGTACAAAGCTAGGCTTGTAACGAAAGGGTATCATCAACGACATGGTGTTGACTACGACGAAACTTTTTCACCTGTTGTCATGATTAAATCCATTCAGATAATGCTTACTATTGCTGCATATTTTGATTATGAAATATGGCAGATGAACGTCAAAACCGCTTTCCTTAACGGAAACCTTTTGGAGGATGTTTATATACAATAACCTGACGGTTTTGTCGTACCAAAACATGCAAACAAGGTTTGCAAGTTAAATCGATCCATTTATGGATTGAAGCAAGCATCATGTTCTTGGAGCCAATGTTTTGATGAGATCATAAAAGAATATGATTTCATTCAAAACGAGGATGATCATTGTGTATATAAGAAGGTTAGTGGGAGCGTACTGACATTTATTATCCTTTACGTAGATGATGTATTGCTTAATTGCAATGACATTCCCATGCTACAATCGGTGAAATCTTGGCTTTCATTAATATTCTCCATGAAAGATCTGGGAGAAGCAGCTTTTATTCTGGGAATAAGGATCTACCGGGATCGATCTAGAAAGATGCTTGGACTCTCCCAGAGCTCGTATATCGACAAAGTGTTGAAGAGATTCAACATGGATCAGTCTAAGAGGGGACTGTTGCCAGTGTCACATGACGTCTCTCTATCTAAGGACATGTGTCCTAAAACTCAAGATGAGAGAGACAACATGAGTCGGATCCCGTTCGCTTCAGCAGTTGGATCGATCATGTATGACATGATATGTACGAGACTTGATGTCTCGTATGCTTTGAGCATGTGTAGTCGCTATCAGGCCGATCCAGGTGATGGTCACTGGGTTGCGGTTAAGAACATCCTTAAGTATCTTAGACAAATTAAAGATGCTTTCTTAATCTATGGAGATGGAGAACTTGAGGTAACTGGGTTTATCGATGCAAGTTTCCAAACCAATAAAGACGATTATAAGTCGCAATCCGGGTACATATTTTGTTTGAACAACGGAGCAGTGAGCTGGAAATCTTCCAAGAAAAAGACTATTGCCGATTCAACAACAGAAGCAGAATATATCGCTGCAGCTGAGGCAGCAAAAGAGGCAGTTTGGATTCGTAAATTCCTAATTGGATTAGGAGTAGTTCTGTTAGCAGCTGAGCCTGTTCCTTTGTATTGTGACAATAACGAGGCTATAGCACAGGCTAAGGAACCGCGGTCTCATCAACGATCCAAGCATGTATTTCGACGTTTCCATCTGATTTGTGAGATCATACATCGTGGCGATGTGAAGATCGAGAAGGTCGTATCAGATGACAACATTGCAGATCCACTGACGAAGGCTATTTCTCAGCAAAAGTTTGAGCGACATGTACATAGTTTAGGTGTTAGATACTTGAGTGATTGGCTATAAGCCAAGTGGGAGATTGTTGGACAATTATGACCCGTAGCATCACTATTTGTAAAAGACATTGTGGTTTTTGTACAAATTAACTATGTGACAAAGGAAATTGCTATTTTATCATTTTGTAATTAGATTACTTGAATATATAAATGATAAAAGTCCTTATGATTAGTTCCGGATTAATAAGATATGAGACAATATCAATCCACGTAAGGTTTAATCATTAAATATCCCTCGTTGTAGTATTATCGAGACTGGACATCGATAATGCGGAATAGACTAGTATTACACTTGTGCTCGTTATGGAAGCGTAATGTTATAGTTCTCATATATTTGAGTATTGGATACTCATGCAAGTGTAATATGAGGTTCTGTTTGCCGATGGTACGGAAAGCTTCGCTCTGGATAGACCCCTCGAAATCCAATTGGTAGTATGACTATGTGTCTATGGGAATCCGAATCAGGGTAGGTGTATTTGGTCTTAACCTGAGACTTGCATCGCTAATACTTGCGACAATCAGTACACTTTGGTTTTGGTCGTCCGGGGCTTTAACAGGTTCCGTGTACGCCTCTTCTGGGTTTATTAAATCGTAGTGTATTGGGTGTGATGTCAAGATGGAAGTATCATTTCAGTCATATGGAGATGATGATCACGCATGTATACAGAACTGGTACTCTATATGTTGCAACTATCGGGATAATATGACAGGTCATGATTATCCGATTAAAGAGACTAGTTGCTAGTGATCCGATATATGCTTCGTACGAGGCATACACAATTCCAGCCAGCCCCAGGCCTAGAATGTGACATCTGATACTGGATCGTAATACGCAATACATTGTATACTATGCCTGATATAGATTATATATTCTTTGTTGAATATTTCTGGAGAATTGGGTAGGCACAGTGCTTTGCTAGAAGCCAACCATGTCTTGTAAATCGGTAAGAACGTGGTACGAGGTACGCACGTGTTCAGATAGTCCGACAACCGGATTTACTGCCAACATATCTAGGGATCTCTTGGGTCACTTCCCAAAGATTCACCGATGACATTTGACTCGAACAAAATTAATCTAGGATTAATTTTAAGAGAGAGAAAATTAATCTGGGATTAATTGCGGCAAGAATTTATCTGGGTTAAAATTCGATTAGAAGAGAGAGAACATGATTAATTTAGAATTAATCGATTAAATAATATATTGAATATATTAATTGAAATTAGATTTCAAAGCGGAATTAAAATTTGATTTTAATTCGGGCGAACGAATTAATTTAGAATTAATTCGCGAGCGACTTTCGTAATAATTTTGCGAGGCACTATTATTTAATTAAATTGGATTTAATTACGTCGCGATGGAAAATTCATTTAATTGGATTAAGCGAACCCGAGCCCTAAGTGTGTTGAGCAAGCCACTTGAATTTTGAATTAAAGTGGGTCCCACCAACTTACATCACTTGTCTATCAAGTGTCAACTTGAGTGATGGAAGTGGTTGGAGGAATTAATTGCCATTTTCCCTCCAACACTTTTGCTTTTGCTTTTGGTAAAACATATACCAATTTTTGAGTTTGACTTTGATAAGTGGTAATTGTTTTAGAAACAAATACAAAGAAAACACAAAAAGCTTTCTCTCCCTCTCCCTTGGTCGTGAACTTCAAACTTCCTCTCCATTGATTTTGCTTCAAAATCAAACCTTGCTAGCACATAAGGAGTATTGTGAGGTGATAGGGAAACTCATCCTTGGGTTGCATTCAACATAGAAAGCTTGGAGCTCTCATCAAATACAAAGATTTTTTAAATCTTACATCCACTCATTGTAAGTATTTTTCCGCAACTTCTTTGATTATTCACACATGAAATCATGACTTATAAATCCTTGGCATGTTCTAGGAACACCTACAACTAAGTGTTAAAACACCCATACAGACTGAATTGCTCGAGTTAGAGAGGCTACGAAATTGAACTTATTCACACATTTTTTTTTTTTAAACTAACTCAAGCTCTACCATTTTATGCGAACAATCACTCACTGCTTCCTGAGGCAAGATGTCTGGTTACTAAGTAAAAGCATGGTTATTTTTTTTTGA